>BQKZ01000064.1:107791-131310 GCA_036244855.1 Temnopleurus reevesii
TCATTTATCCTGTTCTTCCCTGTCAAATTGGCCTCATTTCAAGCCTTCCTTTCTTTTTTTTAAATCACTTATACGTGCAGGACAAATATGTCGTACATATAATCAAATGATACATGACTGAGTCATGAATAGCTTTCATTTGGTAGGGCACCTTTTAAAGGTAATGGATAACATTAATTAAAGATAAGCTTGCCAATGTTAAATTGAACAAGCTTATTTTCAAAGGTGTTGAAAGAACATATTTTCAATATTCCAAATACTCCATTAGAATATCAGCCAAATGATGAAACAACATACACAGTGGAACTTTCATTTAACCAACATTTAAGAATATTTGTCATCACTTTATCAATGCTTACATTTGGAATAAAAATCAAAGAGCTGACAAGAAATAACAATCAACATACAAAATTATATTTCCACAACATTCCATACAGTATAATACCTAGTAATACATGTACCTTCTATGTTTTAATACTGTGCACATACAAATGTACTTGGCAATCGCTAGTAAGGAAGTGCTCTCAATATTTCATAGATCTCCAAGCCTTCTGGGCTGGAAAAGAGGGATGATATAAAGCTCAAAAAGAGCCCTGAATAAAAAATCATTTTAATACAGATGTGTAGTAAAAATCATAAAATCCTAAGAAAATCCAGGGTTTGAGATGACCAAAAACCATATTTTTGTTTTCTTCCAATATAGTAGGAGATCTACATAAATTTATCCAAGAACCATGATACATTTCAATTACATATTAATGGAATCAAGAGTTCAATTACTGAAAAATACTCTCTTTCGGAAGTACATGTAAGTTTCCTGCAATGCCATTTGGTTTTAGGGTCAGAGTGAAAGGATGGTGTAAGGATAGTTGGGATGATTTGAAAGGCAGGTTGAAACAAAATAGCTCATTTTCCCTCGGGTCAATTCTTCGCATTCAAGCTGCAATGGGACAACATGCCAAGCCTTAAAGACAGTGTTCCCTATCCCTCAACCGATTACTAATTACAAGATTTATGTTTTAATATTTCATTAGCCCCATTAACAGTTTGAACCAAATACTTTTGTGCACCCGAAAAAAAAATTCTTTTAATTATTATTGCTAAATTAACTAGAATGATTATAAAATAGTCCATTTTTCCTTGATTCAATTCCTTGCATTCAAGCTGCAATGAAACATGTCAATATTGCAATATTGCAAGTGATTTTCGACAGTTGAAATGAAAAATTTATGTACATTGCTTTATAAGAAAAAAATGTTTGGTAATAAATCTAAATAGCTGTGTCTGCCTATAGCGAGTTTTTGAATTAGCTCACTAGTTCTGATCCAGGTAAATAGCCCGATCAGAACTAGCTCGAGCTAATTTTCAGTGCAGACGCAAATAGTGAGCTAATTCACTGAAATATCTCGAGCTTAACAAGCACAAGATATCTTGGACTAATTTAAAAAATAGTGAGTTAATTCGGGAAATAGCTAGTTAACTCTCTCGTATATTCCACAGTTAATATTTTATTTGCCTCAGGCTGTTTTCACATCAAAGTCACAGCAGCCCATCGCGTTGGTTTTCCCATGGTCACTCTTGTTTTAATTACCTGATAGTGCTATAATGGAGACGGGGGTTTATGAATCTCCAGCTAAATCATGGAGGAGGGCAGTTTTCATCTCGAGATTTTCAATTAGTGGTATAGTGCAACTCGGACAACTGAATCTCGAACTAAATTGAAAAGATGGGTGATCGGGCTAAAAACCCGAGATCAAGGAAACTCGGGCTAGTGCAGCACCAGCTAGAGATATCGAGGATACTTCCAGAAGTGTACATTGAGAGGGTATAAATAAACATGTAACTGAATCCATGCAGGGGGAAGGACGATGAATGAAAGGGGATAAAACCGGAGAGGTACCTCTATGATAAAACATTCCATCCCGACATGGAACTCAGCATGCAAATTAAAACAGGTATCCTTTTGAATGCAATCCCGATGGCCATTCCTTTCTTCATTCACTGTAGCATGGATTGAAATTCATGCATATGTCCTTCTCCTTCCTAACTCCTCCACCCCGTCTTCCTCTACAATCCACTTGTATCCCCTTCCTCTTCTCCTCTCCTTTCTTCTTCATCTTTCCCTGTACTTAATCTCCCTTCCTCCCACCTGCCCCCCCCCCCTGTTTTCCTCTGCAATTTTTCACCCCTTCCTATTCTCCTATCCTTTCTTCTCTATCTTTCCCTGTGATTAATCTTCCTTCCTCTCCTCCTCCCTGACTTCCTCTAAAATCCACTTGTCTCCCCTTCCTCTTCTTCTCTCCATTCTTCTTCTTCATCCCTGTACTTAATCTCCCTTCCTCCCGCCCGCCCCTCTCCCTCCCCAACTGTTTTCCTCTGCAACCTGTCACCCCTTCCTCTTCTCCTCTCTTTTCTTTACTACATGAGCCTTTCCCTGTGATTAATCTCCCTTTCTCTTCTTCTTCTTCTTTACTCTCCCTAAATTAAAAAAACCACTCCCATCCCCCTACACTCCACTCAAATACCAATTCCCATCATTCCAATCACCCCTCCCCTCCATCCATTTGTACTTTTTGTCACCCCTCCGCCCCCCCCCCCCACCCACACAATCTGTCCGTATCAGATCTGTCCTGCTCTTCTCTACCTCCCTCCATCTCACCATCTGTCCCTCGTTTTCCCTTCCCCATCACCCATCCATCTTTGAGAAATCACGCTTGACAAGATATCAAAATCTATGTCCTATTCCTGCACTATATTCATTTCATTACTCATGATCGAAGCTATTATTTGCCAAACACATGAGAAGGGGTTACACCATAGACGTATCATATGACCTGTTATGACACCATCTTTGCATGCAAGATGATGCAGTTCCAAAGTTCAAGTAAACTGAGTGCTCACCAATCCTACGTCATCCCATCCTGTACATGAACCTTACATGAGCTCCAAATGCATGGAATATATGAATACATCTTGCACATGCAAGTATATTGATTGACAGATAATTACGGCCAGACAATATCCTACAGAGCAAGAGGGAGACTGAGCAACAGGTTTGGTGTTAATAAACTGCATCTTGGATAGAAAATCTTCCCCATTGGACACATTTGAAATGAAATCAGACTCTTTCATGCTTTTTTTAATCATGCTGAAAAGTTATCATTCAGTGGATGATCATATTTTGCTCTTAAAAATTAGTACCATATATTTTTCGAGAAATTTCCCCCTGCAAATTATAACATGGCATAAGTTCCTTCAACAGTTGGAGCTCTACGCTGTAATGATTCAATTCAATTCAGATTTAATAGAAAAATACAAAGTCTGAGGACTTATGGTATTTTGTTTTACAAACAAAACATAATAAAAGTCAACATATCATTTACATGCAGGTCTAACAAGATAAATTGCAGATATAATATTACATACATATGTACAAACATTAGGTGGCAAAATATCAAAAACATGCAAAAAATAAATTCTTGAAATCAAGAAAAACACAAACTAAGAGTAAAATGCCGGAGCAAAATCGAAATTGTGGCTCCATCAAAACAATGCACTCTATCAATACATCTAAAAATAATAGTAACGAGTGTTGAGGGCAATATAACATATAGTGCCTGACATAGCATCATCATTGCCTGAGTTGTAAGAAGACGGCAATATGGTGCTAGTGAGGGTACTACATGTAATGTAACTGCAAATTTGTAAAAGCTTGGTTGAGATGCCTAATAAGGGAAATAATCTTATTTCTTATCTTTTACATTAAGGCCTTGAAATAGCCCAAGGCCATTGGAGTCCATGGTCTCTAGTGTTTAGTTCTCGACAGGTACAAGTACGTATATTTGGGCTCAATAGACAATTGCCCCTCATCAAGACTTCCTTGACCCAAATAATCCTAGTTCAGGGCCTGCAATGTAATACTTGCAAATATCTGCAAGATGATAATATCTTTTTCCCAAGATTTCATCATAAAATCTTCCTGATTTCCCACAAATACCTAACCTCTCTAACGCTCGCATGCTTGTTGAAAAGTAAATTACTGATTACGAGTGTCTGTAATCCTTAAAAGGAGAGTTCACCCCAAAATTTTAATTTTTCAACAGATGCAAACAAAATTTGGTGAGAAGAACAAAAAAGGTTTGAGTGAAATCGGAAAACTAATAAGAAAGTTATGAATGTTTGAATATCTATACAATTGGCGACTGATGACGTCATAGGTGCACAACTAACTATATTGATATCAATGCTAAAAAAATGTTACTATTTTCCCCCAAATAAGATTTCCTAACAAGTTTCACTGGAGGATATCTTAATGATAGAATATGTAGCTCCCATATTTACATGTTTACATTAATAGAAATTTTGTGTTTTTCTGAAAAAATAATGAATTTTGCACTATAAATATAAATAGGATGAATGGTTAGTTGTGCACATCATCAAATTGGCAACATGCCTGGAAATTTGCACTGATTTGTCTGTTTTTTTCTAATCTTTAGAAATTCATAACTTTGTTATATTGGTCCAATTTTCCTCAAACTTTTATTGTTCTGCTCTTCAATTTTTTCTGCTTCTGATAAAAAAATTATTGTCTTTGGGTAGACTCTTCTTTTAACATAGTCTTCAACGAACATGCTGGCGTTGGGACAGTCTCGTAATACATATTCTTTGCCAGTTCCGTTTTCGCCTTTCGGTAATCTGATTGATCGACGGGGACAAGTGCCCTCTGCATGAAAATTTTAGAGAAATTGAGCGACAAAAGTAGAAGGCGTTTGCTGTTCATAAGTTCATTATTTAATCAATTTGTGGAAAAAATATCACCTTATATTAGCATCAGATGATTCTTTAATTAATACAGATTCAGTTGTGTTTTAAGTAAATCGCGGCTACAAAGCAATTCTTTGCAATATTCTAGGGCAAATTTTTGTAATGCGTCTTCATCATTTTTTAACAACGTCTTTTCCATAGACTTTTCTTCTCCTACGGGTAGCCCTAATTAGGGGCATTCAGACTCTATTGGGGGCGGCCAAGAAAAAGACAAAATTTTTTAAAATGGCCCTCACAAGTGGGTCTGGGGCCTTTGGACTAATGTTACATAAAGCCTAACAATAAAGAAAACAGTAACAGGTGCTAATGCACTTTCCTATCCAGCCATGAGTATGGAGATGTCTTGTTCTTTAAACATCCCTTCATGTGTACGGCGGCAGTGCCACTGGATACGAAAGTGCATTAGTGCCGAGTAACAAACTGACAAGATAAAAACACGGGGGTATTCTGAAAGCGTTCTTATCTTTCTTCCTAACTTTCTTCTTATCTTTGCGAGTTAGGAACGCGCTAAAATCTCTCCTAAGAGTAAAGACGTAGTCTGAAAATCTTCTTTAACGCGATCTTTTTTCTTGTAGGGCCGCCTACTTCTTATCTTCCATCACGCCCATTTTGGTCCCTTGCCCAAAATAGAAAATCAACCAATAACAATGCCTCTTACATCACAGCCGAGGGTCAAGTTTCGCCCTTCTGCGTAGTTGATATAATGCGCGCTGCAATTGCGCTATACACTCCCTGAAGCAAAATCAGTGAAAATTCTGTTGCCCACGTAGCTCAGATGAAACACGTGGGCTATTCTTTGATAAAGTAAAATTTCTAATTTTACGAAGAAATTATCATAAAATTTCTTCTCTTTGACATTTTTAATCAAGCATGGTCTCTTTTTTGCCTGTCGAGCACATTTTATTCAGTTGTTAATAAGCAAATTCATAGCTATGTGAGATATAATAGCCCCACCCCTATCATAAATATCTTCTCAAATACGNGGCTATTCTTTGATAAAGTAAAATTTCTAATTTTACGAAGAAATTATCATAAAATTTCTTCTCTTTGACATTTTTAATCAAGCATGGTCTCTTTTTTGCCTGTCGAGCACATTTTATTCAGTTGTTAATAAGCAAATTCATAGCTATGTGAGATATAATAGCCCCACCCCTATCATAAATATCTTCTCAAATACGAAGAAAGATAACTTAAGAACAAATTTAAGATAAGAAGATCTTCAGAATAGATGTTAATTCATAGGGCGCGTATGTAGAGTAATATTACGCGCTAAAATATTGTGGACGGGGTCAACTAGGCAGAAGTTAAGAAGAAAGTTAGGAAAAAAGTTAAGAAGAAAGATAAGATTAAGAACGTTGTCAGAATACCGATTTAGGAAAGTGTCATAAAATAAGAAATTAAGATTAGAACGAATTTAAGCCCCAGGACACAACAAAACATCAAATTGTTTTGTAAAGCCAATAGAGACTGTTGGACTATTCCATTAGTATCATTCTCTATTTTGACTGAGGATTTTTCACTGACAATGTATCTCTGTCTGTGTATCTTTCCACTGTCCCTTCCCCCATTGAGTCATGAACATGCAGTTGCACACTGCTGCTCCAGCTGGCAGCGCACTGCGTTGGCCGAGTGCTGTGCAGTGAGACTGCGCTATTCAGTGTCGGAATTCCGCACGGCGTTTCTATTTTAAAATATGCTACAAAATGACGAAATACTCACACTTGCCAGATGCGAGGCACTTGTTATATCGTCTTTCCCCATGACATCAACATCAGAAGCCATGAAATATTAATTCCTTCTTAATTCCTGTCCTCCTTCGTGCTCTTCACAAATGTAAATAAAAGAACAAATCGATCTTGTCAATGATTTTTAGCAATTAATGTCTAGCGCCATCTGCGTCTGCAAGCGGTGAAACGTGAAAATGGCAGCCCACATGGAATCACAAGTTTGCCAAATTTGGATTGGGGCCCAAACCGGCATTTTGAAGGGTAATATTTTCTTTATTGTCAGGATCGTGTAGGGTATCAAAAGAAACATTTCCAATGGTTTCAGTTTCATATGTTTTTATTTTTATCGTGTTTTTTTCTGGTTATATGTTTTTTGCTATGTATGGCACTGATTTTTTGGGATCAGTCCCGTGTATTGACAAATTTGTGTGGTAGGCCTAGTCGAGCTGGAGTCTGTCATCATAATTCGCTAAAGTAACCTTTCTCTCATATCTGTAAAGTTAGAGATGGGATGTTGCGCAAAAGTTGCAATTGATCGCAAGTTGCAGTTGATTGGAACGCGCCAATCAAAACCATTGACATGTTTTAGGCGCGTCTAGTAAAATGCACGTAACGTGCGCGAATTAAAATGCGCGACACAATGTGCAAAGTTGGAGTTTATTTGCAGTTGATTTTGAGCAACACCTCCATAGACAGCAATAACTACGTTTTTGTGAGTACTTAATGTTATTGGTGTGGGCCTTGGTTTTGAATTCATCTGCCCATCCACTGGCACCTGGCTGGGCCTTGCCTTGGCAGGTGATTCGGGCGCGGGCGCTAATGGCAATGCACTTTCGTATCCAGCGGCAGTGGCATTGGCACTGCTGCCAGTGTACACACGAAAGAATGAGGCAGTGCATTAGCAACGCGATTCGGTGCTAATGCACTTTCGTATCCACCCAGGCCGTGCACAGCGTGTGTGACGAGAGTATCAAGATGCCCCGCCCCTGTTTTTTAAACGTCTCTTTGTATATAAACTTGCGGTAGTCCAGGCTGGATACGAAGAGCATTAGTGCCAGCAATTCCCTGTCTCTGACTAAGCTGTGGGGGAGATGTGATAACAAGAAAACAGTGCAAAAAGTAGGTAATGCACTTTCGTTGGTGTAACACTCGAAGGGACGTTTAAAGAACGAGGCATCTCCATACTTGTGGCTGCCGGCTGGATACGAAAGTGCACTAGCACCCAAAAATGAGGGGTTAAAATAAAATACTGCAGAACTGGAACTTGCACACAGCCCAAATATACTAGATTAAGCTACATTCCCTGGTGTAAAATAGAGACCGAAGCTTCCAGTCAGTCTAAGAATAAGTTAACATAGAATTCTTGATCTAACATATATAGATATGGTTTTGTAATTGAGGAAAATTGCAATGAATAACAAAACTTGGGCAAAACATAGGCAAAAATAGAAATAATAGCAACCCCCAGCATCAACCTTCTTAGTACCAAATGTATCAAACGAGAGTCAATAGTCATTTGGTTAGGATACATACAATTCAGATTTGTATTATGTTTATAAATCTAATCTCTAGTCTTGATAAGAGACTTGAGACAGAAGTGATAATAATATGCAGATGATATGGGTTTAAAAATGATTTGACAATTATGTGACATGAGATGGCTTCAAGCAAAGTATGACTCTGAGGGAAATCTCAGAGCATCCACAAAAATAAGTGCAGATGTGGCATTGTGCATCACCATCTTAGATAGACTAGGACTTACCCCGGTACTCCACAAACTCCATGCAAAATATTGATCCCCACACACTAAGTACCGTAACTAATATGTTACAAATTATAATATGTCAATAGTTTTTATGTTGTATAATATTTACTACAACAATTTTTGAGTGTTCATATTCTCTCATATCTTTCCAGGTGTGGACCTGAAAAAGAATACAGCATCAAACTTCACTGACCTCACAAGTTTAGAAAAGGAAAAAGAAATTACATCTTTATGCTGGTCTGGAGCTGATGAAAGACAGGTAAAAGGGCGTAACAAGGCTTTATCGACAGTTCAGGGGGATGGGAATGTCAATGACAAGATATTTAAAAAAAAAAAAAGGAGGAAAGGAAAGAAAGTTTAATCGTGAGGGAACAAATCCTCCACCTGGATTTGCAAAGATAAGGTAGTTCATATCTATTGTCAGGTTGATAAGGCCAGGGGTAATTTTTATTTTGACCATTTTGAGACTTCGATGTCATAAAAATAGTTCCTTAGAATTAGAAAGATGGAAAGATTGGAGGGCGAGGTTCAATCTTTTGCTTTTCATAAGCCCTACTAAAAATGTTTTCAAGGGTCTATGTCCCCTCCCCCAGCCAGGTTGCTAAGCCTATTCAGAATATATTAGCTGAAATATTCAGGGGAAACGTCTCATTCTTCCTGTCATTCATCACAGACTGAGGGTGTTATAATAAAAATAATAATAATTTGCATTCATAGAGTGCCTTTTCATGAGATTCAAAGCACATTTTAGGGAGGAGTTTAGGAAGGGTGTTGCAAGAAAGTTGTTATTAACAGAAAATTTCATTTATTTTTAAATTCTGTTCCAGGTTCTACTTGGATTGAGGAATGGCACTGTGCGGGTATTTGATCCCAGGAAGTTGGTCCATGACGAGGATTTCGTGGAGTGTGATACAGAGGATGGTGTCTTCAAAGGACTTGCCTCTCTTGATGACGACAGGCTTGTGACTTGCCAGGAATCAGGTCTAGTCAAGGTGTGGGAGAAAGGCAAGCAAGAACACACAGTAAGTTTGAAATACAATGCAGCTCATATTTATCAAGAATATGTAATATTAATTTGGGGCGAAGGTATGGTGGTGTAGTGGTTCTGACTCACACCTTCCAACCAGAGGGTTTTAGGTTCGAATTCAAGTCAACCCTGGGCTTCAATTTCCTTACGCAGGAAATTTGTCCACAAAGCTGCACCCTACCTCATGGTGGAGTGTGATACAGAGGGGACAAGAAGGAGATAACAACATATCTGAGTATATGTGCAGCTATGTGGCTGCGCTGATGCTAGGCTTGCATTGCCATCCATTGACCACGTAATAATATTGGAGGCGCTTTGAACACTCAGAGACGTGGTTCGGTGTTAGATAAATCCAAAATATTATTATTATCTACGGAAAACGCTTTCCTCTGAACTGGATCATTGTTTGAACTCCGCCCTGGGATATCTTATGTCTATCTCTCTATCTTTTTTGTGAATGTTTACTCTCAAGTTTTGGTGCTCTATCACTGTCTTTTTCTCTCCTTACAGATGGAAATCAAAGCTGGTGCTAACCTATGTAGGATGAGGCAGAATCCACAGCAAAGACATTGTATAGCGACTGGAGGTAAAGAGAACGACCTCAAAGTGTGGGATCTGGAAAGACCTGATGAACCAATATTCAAAGCGAAAAATGTGAGGAAAACTCCTTTTTCTTAGTAATTTTCTCGTAATTGTTACATAAATATATTTGAATACTCAAAAGTTTAGAACTTTCCTATTCAGACTTGTTGGAACTCACATAATTTCAAGTAAAAGATTTATATGTATATTGGGAAATATCTGGCAATCTACAGTTGAACAAGATTTAATTTTTATATGTCTGAATGTATCTTACAAGCCCGTGGGAATCAAGGCAGATTTGGGAACATCGTTTGGCCCACTTTTATTTTGCTTCTTAATGGTCTTGAGAGGCTCATTGAATTTGAGATGGACTAATCCGCACCACTGATTATGCACTTTAGTGTTTGACGGAATCATTATTGTCCTTGATATATTCTCTTCTTTTAATGATAATGAACTAAAATGGACAAATTATTTATTAAATGTTTGTCTAGATAAAGTGAGGATAAAGCGAGGTTGGATAAGGGAGTTCTTACTGTATGATTCTTGAATACAGAATTAGTTAAGTAAGTGGTTTTATCATACAAGTACATTTTAGGAACTTATTTTGAATACAAGGAATAGTTTAGAAAGACTAAACTAAATTTTGATCAAAATACAATGTAGATGTAAATATTTTTATAAACCTTTCATAATACTACATAACTTACACCAAAATATACAATATATCAAACAAATCATTGTCTTTTTTATATTTAAAGGTGAGGAATGATTTTCTAGATCTTCGGGTTCCTGTCTGGGTGAATGATATGCAGTTTTTAGCCAACTCATCCAAGATAGTCACATGCACAGGTCATCAACAGGTGGGTAATATGTTTGTTTGGAAGTCTTTTATTATACACAATTTTAGGACAGACGATTTTAGATAGATATCACCTTGAGAAGAAGGGACAAAAGATTGGGACAAAGTAAACAAATTAATTCAAGCATTCACAATAGCTTCATGATCACAAAAGGAAGTCCCAGGTGTTACTCTTTCTCACCCTTTTCCACAGAATAAGGATTGTCCATCTAGCCATTGTAATTGCGTTACTGGAGGTAGCTTACTTTGTCCTAGGCTTTTGTCACTTCTCCTTAAAGTGAGACAAAAATATTACAATTTGAAAGGTGCTGAATGGAGCCGTTTCATTTTGCAATTTTTGCATTTGCGCATTTTCTTTCATACCATTCATTATGCTGCTTCATGAATCTTGTCTCATCGTCATATGTATTGTTAGACTTCAGTTTCTCTAAGTTTGAATTAATTTTTATTTTCTTTGTTATGGTTGGTTTGTGCTTTTATTCTTGAAAACTTTGTCAATTCAGTCTTTCCAGCCATGATGAAATATTCTCAATGAATTGTATAGAATGAATCAACGAATGAATTGATGAATGATTAGGGTCAATATTAAAAAAAAAATTAAAAATGGATGCAAAATACGAAACATACCTTGAAGAGTTTTTAAACAAAAATAATGTCCAATCTTAGTTTTAGTTTTCTTTTTTTCATTTCAAACAAAATGAAAGCTTTAAAAAGCTTTAATTGCAAATTACATTACAAATCATACTATTGTTGTTATTTACCCAGGTGAGGTTATACGATCCTAATGCATCACGGAGGAGACCTGTCATGGATCTATCGTTTGACGAATATCCACTTATCTCAATGGCTTTGATTCCAGGTGATAAGTAAGTCGTTTTTTTTTATATTTTTAAGCCAAACATTATTTCAATGTCTATGTTTTGTTGTTGTTTTGGGGGTAAATGGTTTTATTATTTGAATATGAGATGAATTATGAAGAAGGGGAAAAAAGGATGCACTGCATGACTAAATCAAGTTTGTATGAGATGGTTGTCTGGCGCCCTCCAAACTTGCAACTTCTTTTACATTGCGATCCCAACGCAAGCTGTGCTTCCAGGGTACTCGCCTCCTTTAATTTTTTCACTTGTCATGTTATTTTGTATTGATTACGTATATGAAAAAGGAAATAGATTCAATTCAATTCAATTCAATTTTAGTCAGGGTGCTACATAGCTTTTTTAACACTTGCCCAGTAGGGAAGGCAAATGTAAAAATGGCATGACATCACATGTCCAGGAATAAAGTTATCCAGATTAAAAAAAAAAATGAAACCAGCTGTTTGGAATGTAGTAAGCATGGACAGCATGGTTTTAAAATCAGCCATAAGAATGATTACACATATTTTTTTTTACTGAAATGATATTATAAATTTTCATAATTTTTCTTTTAAATAGCTCAGTTTTGGTAGGAAACTCACAAGGTCGTATGGCTGAAATAGATATCAGAAAAGGTAAGAGAATTTGTATTTTTTTTAATTGTTTGCTTGTTCTCCACCAAATAACTTTATGAAAATTGCATAAACGGACCATTTTCATTCTTTTGATTCAAGCAAAAACATAACAAATATGCATATGAGTATGAAACATAACCTTAGCAATGATTTTCAATGGCTTTAGGTTTGCTTTAATGTTTTATGTTTCACATGAAATATACTTTTTTTTTATAAAGAAGTAACTGTAAGTGAATAAAATTAATAGACTCTTCTATAAATCTGTTTATATATAGCTGATGTAGACAAAATGGTTAGTGTGTCGTTACCATTCTTTCCACATTGCACATTTCGAAGGCTTTTATGTCGTAAACATTTTATTTCAATGCTTGTGATTAATGTTGCCTCTTTAATTTCATTTAGTAATCACTTTGATTTTATCTTTTTAACAGAAGATTTCTAAAACAAACTACTAAATTTAAAATTATTTTGGTTTTTAGTGTCAACTTTTTTTTTCCTCTTGTAGGTATAACAGGGAGGATATATAAGGGCTTTGCAGGGAGTATACGCAGCATGCAGTGCCATCCAACCCTACCTCTAGTAGCTACATGTGGCCTGGATCGATTCCTGAGAGTTCATAATGTAAACGATGGCTCCATTAGAAACAAGGTTTGTTCAAGTTAACCCTTTAAAAGATAAGCCCAGGCCCCCCAAAAAATGAATGTCATTTTAAAGAAGAAAGGATATCTTGATTAAATGGTACCGTTTAGATTATTTTATGCATGTGAAAATTATCCTGCTGATTTGCATTCATACATGCTGAGAAACATAATTGTATCAATCCGTATTGAATAAACTGACAACAATGGTCTATATGTACACATTTAAATATGCTAAATAATTACTGAAAAGAATAAAGTGGCAATGGGACTGGAAAAGAAGACTAGTCTCCTGCCAATTTACTTTATGATTTATGTTCGTCTACATGTTATCAATGTTTACATGTATTTGAAACATTACTTTAAGAGAAATCTTGTTTATGCAATAAATAATCACCAGATGGCTTTCAGTCAGTATTATCGCTTCCCTCATGATTTAGATTGCATGTTCAATATATATAACATAACAATTGTAAAGGAAGGGCGAAGAAAATCTTTGAATTCAACTCGAATCAATCAATCTATTTGTATGAAATTAATAGAATCAAGTACTTGTTGTGATAGGTAAATTTAATTTTAGTGTCAGTAAATCTTTCAGCCGCTTTCAGCTGAAACAGACAAAATAAAGATATAAAACATGCAGTTGTTTACAGCTGTGTAGTACTTTATGCTAGATTTTTTTTTATTTCTTGTTTTCCAGAGTCATGTTCTTACTAATAAATATTCTATGATGCATTTTGTGATATTAATGCATAGTAAATTGTACAATCTGATTGAAAATACAATTTTTTAATTTTTTTTTTACATATACAAATTTGAAGAAAATCAAATTTTACATCTTATCTTAATTCTTGGTGTCATATCCCTTTCATTGCATAGCATCTTTTAGCAAGGCCATCCTAATATCTTTTATTCTCTCACTCCAGATCTATCTCAAGTCAAAGCTGAATTGTTTGCTATTTTCTTCTAGAGATTTCACCCAGGTAAGTTTGATATTTTATTTTATTTTTTGTAGAATTAAACAAATCATAAACAATTCATAAATTTAAGTTTACACAGTCTACAGGCTCATTTAAAATGAATTAAGTCTTAACCCTAGAAAGGCAAGGGGGGAGGGGCTTTGATTCAACATTTGGCACAATATATCTGTAATGCCAAGAGGCATCACCGCAGCATTTCATGATATTTTAGACACCAAATTTATTGCACCCAGACATTTTGTTCAGAAGCCACGCCCACTTGAAACAAAATTTGTCAAGCTCAAAATTGCTCAAAATCGTTAGTTGTGTACAAAGTCAGTGTAAATAGTGTTTTAAGTGAATTTCATGAATTCATTGATATTATCACTTAGATGGGATGAAATAAATTAATTGTAGCATGAATATGGTTTAAAATGGTTCAGCAATAAATTCCAGTGAAAAAAAAATATAAGCTAAAAATACAAAGAAATACATATATTTAAAAAGCAATTAAAATTTGTTGCAATATTTTTTTCAGGTAGAAGTATATGGAATGTTATGAACATTCACATAAAAATGGCTTTCCAGGACTTGTATTTTATGAAATAGAGCATTGGGTGACTTCAAGTACGGTGTGGAACGCTGGTGTTGGTGTTGCAGCAACANATTACTGAAAAGAATAAAGTGGCAATGGGACTGGAAAAGAAGACTAGTCTCCTGCCAATTTACTTTATGATTTATGTTCGTCTACATGTTATCAATGTTTACATGTATTTGAAACATTACTTTAAGAGAAATCTTGTTTATGCAATAAATAATCACCAGATGGCTTTCAGTCAGTATTATCGCTTCCCTCATGATTTAGATTGCATGTTCAATATATATAACATAACAATTGTAAAGGAAGGGCGAAGAAAATCTTTGAATTCAACTCGAATCAATCAATCTATTTGTATGAAATTAATAGAATCAAGTACTTGTTGTGATAGGTAAATTTAATTTTAGTGTCAGTAAATCTTTCAGCCGCTTTCAGCTGAAACAGACAAAATAAAGATATAAAACATGCAGTTGTTTACAGCTGTGTAGTACTTTATGCTAGATTTTTTTTTATTTCTTGTTTTCCAGAGTCATATTCTCACTAATAAATATTCTATGATGCATTTTGTGATATTAATGCATAGTAAATTGTACAATCTGATTAAAAATGCAATTTTTTTATTTTTTTTTTACATATACAAATTTGAAGAAAATCAAATTTTACATCTTATCTTAATTCTTGGTGTCATATCCCTTTCATTGCATAGCATCTTTTAGCATGGTGATCCTAATACATCCTATTTATCATTCCAGATCTATCTCAAATCAAAGCTGAATTGTTTGCTATTTTCATCCCGAGACTTCACCCAGGTAATCACAATACTTATCTTCTATTATTTTATGTTTTGACTCTAATTCAGAAATTTACGGCATATTGATTACCCCCTTTTAAAGGCAAATTGAAAATGGACACTTACATACGCTTAAGTGCATAATCAAATTGACTGTTTTATCCCCAGATGAGTTTCATGGGAAATTCAAAATGAAGAGTGCCAAATTGATTGTAGTGCATTTGCCTGTGAAGGGAGAAGGAGAAAGAAGAGGATGAGTGAAGAGATGAATATTTTAAGAACATTAAGAAAGGTTGGGAGATTTTCTATATGAATTGTTTTGCCAGAGACTCACAAAGCTAGTTTATTGATCATAATGTCCCAAATCCTAGGTTAAATACAAGCAAGTTACAAATTCATAGCATTCTAATCTTTTTGTAAAACCTTAAATTATGTATAGAATAGTAACATCCGTTCAATTTTATTGAATTTATTTATATTTTCTGTGACCTAACAAAAGAATATGTATTTAAATCTGAAAATTAATAGTTCAAATTTCATAAACATGATGTGTCTATAAATAACTGACGATATTAGAAAAAAGAAAGAATTTACATAGGAATCAAAGTCTACAGGTTATTTTAAAATGAGGTAATTCTTAATCCTATCTTGTAATGAATAAAAGACAATTGAATGGAAGAGAGAGAAAACATTCAAAGCATTTTAATTCAAATTCAAATTGTCGATTCAGCTCAGCTCACATTTAATGAAAGTAAATGAGATCGTCTTTAATTGAAAACCAATGGTCTAATTCCTTAGGACAGATTCGATAATGAGCATTATGCTTATTGTCTGGTCATTAATTCTAATCCAATTAATTAGAGTAATCTGTTAGAAGAGGAGATTGGATTCTCAATCAATGGTGCGGCCTGATTTGGAACAATGTAGGCATCCTAGACCACTTAGGTTGTCTGAATGCATTGTGAAGTATTAAAGCCCTACATAGCAAACATACAAACTTATTCTCTTAACGCTCCTATGCTGTGCTATATATTCCCTATATTAATTTTCCATTGAGTGTTTATGGTTGTTTTGAAATTTGTAAAATGACAAGAGTGCAAGGCCAAACTGCATGATTCATGTATGAGCATGCATTATTTGGGTTTTTCTGTGACAAATAATAAAAGGTAAAAGAAAAAAAGTGTTATTTTAACACTAGCACAGTATTTTTCACGTTCAACACCAGAAAAGTGTTAGAACATTAACAGTGGTGTATTTGATTGTAATGTATCACCAAAATGGGATGAAATACATTTTTCACATGAAAAAATTGTTCAAAATTAACACCATTAGAGAAAGTGTGATTCAGCACTGATGTTGTAACAGCACTTTTCTAGTCTTGCAAATTATGAACGCAAAGTCGAAGAAATATTTGACACTGGTTTTTGCTGTGTGTAAGTAGAAGTGGGCTAAAGCTACTTCTTTGCTTGAAATGAATTCTCATCTAATGTTAGTCTGAAGGTGAATGAGTTTACATGAATTAATTGGATAAGTATGCAGAAGTAAATTGATCAGAATAGAACATCATGCTAGTGGTATCTTCAAACAGTCTAAGTATATTGGCTTCTTAGTTTAGAGTTAATTGATATTTGTAACATTCCTGTATTTTATAATATCAGATTTAAAGGTTACACATGTATGTGTTTTTATTGCTAATTGTGATGAATATTACACATTAAATTTTTTTATACAGTGGAAACTCAGTATTACGAGGTGCTTGGGACCATCAAAATTACCTTGTTATAGCAGTAATCTCTTTATGGCAGAGTTAAAAAAATAATAAGTTATAAAGAGGTTGGACCAGATTTTTTACCTCTTTATAGCAGATATTTTGTTATATCAGATCTCTTTTTACCAAGTTTCCACTGTAGCAGTGTAATTGTCATTCAAGAAGTTTTCTACTTGCTTACAATGTCAATTACAAAGTCAGGAAAATTTGATACATTTCAGCATGTTAATATTAGTGTAATTAAAGAAAAATTTTGCTTGCATACAATTTTTCTCATTCGGTTAAAAACGTATCTTCAAACAAAAATATAGTTGTAACACAAGTGTGAAAATTTTTCCAATCATTGCATTGTCAAATAATGGACTTAAGATTTGAAATATTTCCTTTCTGATATCCTATTTGAATGGCTCGGGGATAACGCAAACTAAGTATATTGTTGAACAGTATTAAATACAAATGTACCAATATTGACCTTGCTCATTTATCATTAAAAATACAAGTTATTTACTAAAAACTAACATCAAATACATGAAATATTCACTTTTCGATCATTCATGAAAATGTAAATGATACTTTCAATGGTTTTTAGGGGGAGAGGGATTTATTCCAACAGAGATCACCAAATTCTTTTCTTTTTATTTTCTAATTAAGCATGTAACATTTTCTCTTTGTTATTGTTTACTTGTAAAGGACGAAGACATGTTACAAGCTGCCAAGAAGAATGCAAAGAAGACTGCTCAAGAAGAGGAGAAGGAAGAAGCAGAAGAGATCTGGAAAAAGATGAAAACCATCCGAGAATCTGATCCCAAAGTGGAGAAGAAGCGGAGGAAAGCTAAGGATGTGGGTGATACTCAGAAAAAGGAGAATCAATCTGCGAGGAAAAAGCTTAGATCTAGCAGAGCAGGGGAAGCATAAAACTTTTCTTTTATTCTATGGACAATGTATAACTTCATTTTCAAAAATGGATTCTAAACCAGTTTTTAAAACTACTGGAAGGAATCACTTGACTTTTGTCCTCATCAGCATACGGTCAAACCTGCCATAGTGGCCACCTGTCTATAGCAGCCACCTGCCTATAGTGGCCACCTAAATTGGTTCCTTCCATACCAAAATGTGTGTTATAGAATCTGTCTCTAGAGATCACCTGTCTACAATGGTTACTTTTTATGTTTCCTTTGGATGGCCATCATAGACATGTTTGACTGTATTTGCAAAGCTTTAAGAGTGTTCTATTGTTGGATATTAGTTAAAACAGATGCAACAACTTTAATTAAAAGAGATACTGTGGTATTAACAAACTCCCTGCGCAACTTGCTTTTGTTTTTACAAAAATTTCTTCCAGGTGAAGACCATTTATGATATAGTATTTGTCAAGTGTCAAATTTTGTCAGGATTGGCCCAATATTTCATGCTGGCCCTGATATCCAGTGGTGGTCACGACATCACAGTTTTTAGATTCAGGACATTGTTCCAATATCACAAAAGATGCCCCCTCCACAATCTTTTAAAACTCTTTCATAATTGCTGCCGTTAATGGTTTCATACAGTAAAAAGAATAGCATATAAAGGATACCACTCAAGGAGTAAACAAAATAATCAGATTTGGTACTTGATGTTGTAGAAGAAGAAAAAGGATTAGATATGATTCTTTGTTTTGTGGCCAAAATATTATATTTCTTTTGAGAAAAGACAAAATGTTGCAGTATATTGATTATTTAGATTGGTATCTTCTTTCAATTTCATAATCTTGAAGCCATTTGATTATTTCTGAGAATTTGTTTAAGAGCACAAAGAAATCTAAAAAGATTGAGACTGAATAAAGAAGGCATAAGAATCTAATCCAAAATCAAGATGAAGAGGATGGAAACTGACAGGATCAATTACAAGGAAAATATATAAATCCTTTTATTCTTTTTCTTATGTATGATTATATATTCACAATAAGAATTAAATTCTTTTAATCCGGAGGATAAAGATCTGAACAAGAAAATGTTAAATATATATTTGGGTTTTCTATAATTGAAAGCATTTTGGTATTTTTTTAGGGGGGTTATATATTTTCCAGTACTTGAAAAAGTTAGAAGGATTTCTAAAAATTCTTTTTCTCTAAACCTGGGGGTTTTGAATGTGGTAGAGATCCTTCTTTTCATCTTTTCTGTTAATACATGTATGTGCTGTTAATATGTTGCAATTGATTGCAAATTGAAATGCGCTTTTGACAAGATGGATATGAAACAATGGTTTTGATTGACACCTGCAAATC
Source organism: Temnopleurus reevesii (assembly GCA_036244855.1). Taxonomy (NCBI): domain Eukaryota; kingdom Metazoa; phylum Echinodermata; class Echinoidea; order Temnopleuroida; family Temnopleuridae; genus Temnopleurus; species Temnopleurus reevesii. The sequence goes on from BQKZ01000064.1 coordinate 127,084, forward strand.
AACTGCAATTGATCGCAACTTCATAGCAATACCTCTTTTTAGAATATGATGTACATAATATATGATATTTTTGCTTTCATGAATGACCAAATTATGTAAGTGCAGAAACACAGTCATGTTGATTCTTCAATTGTCTTAAAACTCTTCTTACAACAGATTTATGATAAATGCCTCATCTCTGTTAAAATCAGCAATTAGTTGATTTAATAAATCAAAGTCATTATTTATGCATTATACAGCGGTCCCATCTTTTCCCTGTTTGTTCAAACCTACTGCAAGAATGCCAATCTTCCTTCATATCCATAAGGATATAAATTAAAAATGTGAATTACAGCGGAACCAATTATTTTGTCAAAGGAGTAAGCATGATAACTTTAACCTTAGCTTTCTCTTATGAGAAAATATTTGATTCAGCTGTTTGATTATTAACATTTTAGTTTCCATGCTATGTACTCTGGAATGTTGGCATCCTGGGGCCAATTGCACAAAATATTCTTAGCTATCCTCTTCATGCTAAGGCATCTTAAGTTCTTGCGCCACCCTCTTAACATAGTCGTATCGACGCTAATGTCTATGTTACGTGGATGGCACAAGAAGTCAAGACGTCTTAGCAAGAAGAGGATAGCTAAGACCATTTCGAGCAATCGGCCCCAGGTTGCTACATTAGCGCTTGCCTGATTAACACAGTCAGACAAGAGAAGAAAATTACTTACCTTACCTGGGCAAGCAAAAATTGAAAGAGAAGAAATTATATTCATTGTATAACGGTACAGGATTTCTTCAGAGATTTGATGAATTAAACTGTAATGACATTATATTGGTCACTCCAGAGCCCCAGACCATGCTTGTCTGTCAATTCTATTTTCAACAAAATTATTGCCGTCTCTTTAGAAGTTTAAATGTTTTAAGCAGATTCTTTTTTAGGCAAGTGGAATCTACTTCTGGGCAAGTGATTTCCAGTTATTTCTACATTCGCTTGCCCAATCTGATCAGCGTTCTTTTACAATAACGAAATTTGTCGAGTCGATCATCTGTAACATACGAGTGTTTTTAAGGCCTTATTGAACGTCTATATATATGACACAATTTGATGCCGTTTGCAAATCCACTAACAGCCTCAAAATGTTCTACTATTTAAGCATCTTCATTGACGTCGTTTGCGATTCCACTAACGGCGGCAAAATGTACGTCTACATATATGACACATTTTGACGCCGTTTGCCGAATCCACGAACGGCCTCAAAATAGTCAGTATGATCAGTAATGGTTAGTGGATTTGCAAACGGAGTCAAAGACGCATGCGTACTGATAATTTTTAGGCCATTAGTGGATTCACAAACGGCGACATTTTGATCTGTATATAAATATAATTTAAATTTTACAGACCAACTTATCGGCCTTAAAATCGTTCATATTTACAGACCACAATAGTGAAGAATTTAGTGATTGTAATAGTTCCCCCTGCTGTGCTGCAAAAAGTTATGTAGCATCCTAGCGTCTCAGCCTAATGTTCTCTTCTCATGCCGTTCTGTGCTCAATTATTTCCCTCATGCTGCACTTCAGTCTCCATCATGTCTATCGTTTCCACTCAAGAATTCTCATGTTACCGGAAGATGATACATGGCTGCGGTGTGCTTTCTGCAGCGCAACATGTGTTCATGTTGTGCATGTGGATGTGAGAGGTAGAGGGGGGGGGAGAGAGAGAGGGGGGAATGGGTAGGAGAAGAGAGAGATGGAGAGTTAAAAGGATGTGGAAGGTTTGAGGGTAAGAGAGAAAGAAGGAGATGATACATGGCTGTGGTGTGCTTTCCGCAGCGCAACATGTGTCTGGGTATGTGGAGTTGAGAAAGCAAGAGAGAGAGGGAGAGAGAGATGATGTGTAGAAGAGAGAAGTGAAGGGATAAAAATAAAGTGAGAGTTTTCTAAGCGAAAGAGGGACGGTGCGAGTGTATACAAGGAGAGAAGAGAGGGAATGCTACATGACTCCAATGTGGGTATGTGTACCTGTTGTGCGAATGGATTTCAGAGAGAAAGTGGGAGGAGGGGGTAGAATAGAGAAGTACAGGGGTAAAAAAGAGTAGAGCAAAGGGAGAGGGTAGAAGAGAAGGGAGGGATTGATATGTGGCTGTTATGTGCTTTCTGCACAGCAACTTGTGTCTTGGTATGTGCTCATGTAGACTTTAGAAATATATGAGTGAGAGAGGGAGAGAAAGAGAAGGGGAGAGGATTATGGGTAAAGGATAGAGAAAGAGAGCAAAAGAGGAGTGGTGCGAAGGGATGGATAGTGGTAAGAGTGAAGATGATATATGACTGTGGTGTGCTTTCAGCACAGCAACATGTGTCTGGATATGTGGATTTGAGAAAGCAAGAGAGAGAGAGGATGATGGGGAAAAGATACAGAAAGAGAGCAAAAGACGAATGGTGCAAAGGGATGGATAATGGTAAGAGCGATAATGATACATGCCTATGGTGTGCTTTCTACACAGCAACATGTGTCTAGGTATGTGTTCTTATTGTGCATGCGATTTATATAAGTATAAAGCTATGCTTAAGAAGTATTTATTTAACAAATAATTTGCATGTACATGAGCACAGTGCACAATATCATATGTACATTGTTTTCTTGCTTTTTAAAGCAGATCTATATGCTCCATTCTGTTATTTCTTTTTCTGCTCTGTAAGCGCATAGGGACATGCTATGGCTATGTGTTGTGCGCTATATAAGAACTGAATATTATTATTGGAGAAAAAATGAGGGAGAGATGGGGGTCAGGCGGGGTGGATAGAACAAGAAAGAAAAAGTAAAGATGAGAGAGAGGGAATAGTGGAGGGGCTAGGGTAGGAGAGAAGGGAGGGAAAGAGGGAGAGAGGTAGATGTGAAGATAGGACTTGACTGGTGTTTCTGAATGGCTTGAGGATGTGTTCGAATGTGGATGAGATGAAAAAGAAAGAGGAGATAAAGAAGATAGGAGGGTAAAGAGAGGGGGCGTTAGAAGAAGAAAGAAAGTTAAGGCGAAGAGAGAGTGACGGGAACAGAGTTACGGGGCAGAGAAGAGAGTGAAAGATGAACGTGTGAAGATGGCACATGTAGCAACCTGTGTATGTATATGTTTGTATAAAAAGCTAGTGAATAAGAGAGCTGTGGGAGAGAGTGGGGGGGGGGGGTAGAAAGGGGGGATAGAGATATAGAAGATAAGACATCGCTTTGTTTGGATTTCGATATGAAAAGCATGCATACAAGTATGTGCTGTTGTGCATATGGATATTCAAGGAAAGAGCGGTTGGAGAGAGCGGAGGAGAAAAAAAAATGAATAAGGAATAAATAGAGAGGGAGGCCAGCGTATGAGAGAAAGGAGGGGAAAGGGTATGAGAGACAGAAGTAGATAAGCTACATGACTAATGTTACTATACTTATGATAACATGTGTGTGCGATGATGAGAGAGGGGGAGATGGTTTGGAGAAAAGTGGAAGAAAAGAACTAGTTTGAGGGGGAACGGCAAGATTAGAGATTACTGATTTCTACGTGGAACAGGTGTGTTGGTATGTAGTGTTATTGAGTCTATCGACGATAGAGGGCAGAGAAAGGGGTCGAAGATTAGACATAGCTGTATAAATTATATAATGTAGCTACATGCGAGTGGACATGTGTTCATATTGTGCCTGTCAGAAGGGTGGGCGGATAGGAGAGAAGGGAGGGCAAAACCGGATGAAAATAGGAAGGGGATAAATTAGATGGTAGCAAAAAACAAAAAAAAACAGTGAATTAAATTGAGCAACCCTAACAGTTAGGTGAGGTTGTGAAAAACTTCACATCAATTTTAAAAATTCCAATCAGAATTAATGAGGATCTTTGCAATTGAAATAGTGAATTGTTTACATAATGATTGTTTTATTTAAAGTTATGCAAATTATTGTCCCCTTCATTTTCCTGCGCTCATTTGAATTGTATATTTTTCTCTTTCTCCATTTTCTGTCTTTTTCTGTCTGTCTCTCAATTTCCCCTCAATCTCCCCCATGCATTTTATCATTTTATCAAGATAAAGTTGCTCTCACGTCTGGTTTTATTGAAATGGAATTCTAACAGGCGATATGTTCACATCTTTAAAATTGCAATAGATCATATACCGTGGCGTTTCATGACTGGGGCGCTTTGGGTGCAAATTTATTCTTTCTTCTGCCCGTCAGGGGTTTGTACATGTAAATTATTTCCGCCCCCCCCCCCCCCC
>BQKZ01000064.1:150752-171028 GCA_036244855.1 Temnopleurus reevesii
GATCTAGAACAAGGGTAGCAAAAGTGCCCCACCCCCTCCCCCATATGTCGCGCATGATATTGTTCCCGCACAAAAAAAAAAAAGCATTGGGTTAGGCCTGCAGACGAACTCCGCAAAGCCCAGTTGAGATACACTCTGTCCTTCTGCCATAATTGGTCTAGGCTATATTAAGGTTTAATAATAGTAATGGTTCATACCACCAAAGGGTATCAAAACATAGCCCTTAATGTACTCAACGACATACACATCGCCAATGTTTTAATAACTCATGTTGCTCAAAGGTGACATTACATTTATCCAATCCGTCGAGGAAAGGACATCCAGGCTTCAGGGTGATACGCAGCTCTGAAAAAAAGCTGAACGTTTCGATAAGAGGACGATGGATTTATCCCTCATGAACTCGCAATTTTGGCTCTGAATCTGGTTTCATTTTTAATAATAACTTAAACTACAGAAGGGTATCAAAACTTCACCCTTTATATACCCAACTACATACACATTGTCAATGTTTTAATAACTCATGTTGCTCAAAGACGACATCACATTTATCCAATCTGTCGAGGAAAGGACATTCAGGCTTCAGGGTGAAAGAATATGATACGCAACTTCGAAAAAAGCTGGGCGTTTCGATGAGAGAAAGATGAATTTATCCCTCACGAAGTCGCAATTTTTGTCTGAATATGGTTTCCATTTTAGTAATGACTCGTACCACCAAAGAGCATCAAAACATTACTCTTTATACGTCCAACGACAGACACATCTCCAATGTTTTAATAACTCATGTTGCTGAAAGGCGACATCTCATTTATCCAATCCGTCGAGAAAAGGACATTCAGGCTTCAGGGTGAAAGAATATGATACGCAACTTCGAAAAAAAATTAGCGTTTTGATGAGAGAAGGATGAATTTATCCCTCATGAAGTCGCAATTTTGGCCCTGAATATGGAGTCATTTATATCGCCCTTTTAAGTGTGATGTTTCTTCTTTCCGCTATCGTTGTATCGTATTACATCGAAAGGGAATACCGGCGCCGAGGATAGTCCCATAAACCCAAAGGATTGAACCTGATATCAGAAGGTAAAACAGTATATTTCAACATCATAACTTTGATGAAAATATCAGAGTATTCATAAAAAAAGATTTTTTTCAGGAATGGGCGTAACAATTTTGAGTGTCCTTGATTGCCTTATATTTTATAAGCTAGAAGTGATATGATAATCTTTAGACAAGTTTTAGGCGGACAGTATTAAGCCATGCTCAGAAACATTTTCAATTTCTGAATAATAAATCCCTAAACGAACATTAATATTTACGATAGGATTATTCTAAGGTATATATTTTTTACTTATTTTCTTTTGATTATCTTATGTGGATTGTCTAATAAATTATAGTAAAATCGGATATAGGGATTATTGACGATGTGTTGGCTTGAATATTAATCGTATATATGTAGAAAATATATCTTTTTTTTTCTTTGAACAAGATATATATTTTTCTGTCATATGAAGTTTGATAAATGAATTCAAATTCAAACTTATTTAACAGCATAATCATTTTTCAAACTCTTATGGTATTCTTCTTCTTGTTTCATGACCGATGACAGTAATGTAAAATGAAATATCATAATATAATAATAATAATACACAACATTCATATAGCGCTTAATACGGAGTGTTTCTAAGCGCTCTGTGCATTATTACCCGGCTATAGCATGGCTACCATTTGGCGCTCACTGCATTTAAGGAATTTCTTCCTACCGGTACCCATTCACCTCACCTGGGTTGGGTGTAGCACATTGTGGATAAATATCTTGCTGAAGGAAATTGACGCCATGGGTAGGATTCGAACCTACGACCTTCAAGTTGAAAGGCGAGAGTCAGAACCGCTACACCACGAGTTCCGATATCTGCTCATCTCACAATGCTCATAATAATTCTTTCGCTCGTCAATCAACTGGGAATGACAGAAATGACTGCAATTATTTCTTTTGCAAATATTTCTGCAGAGACCTTCGTTTTAATGTTGGCAACCTGCATCACAAAAATGTGGGACCAAATGCTGTTATATACACGTGAAGTGTCAACCAAACAAATTTTTTAAAAACCCTTGCGTTTTTAGCCTGAATCGCCTAACGTGGCCGAAAACTAAAAACGTTCTTAGGAGTATAAGTACACAGGTCATACGATGGACTGATATTCAGCGTACGTTCCTGGAGCCCAAGCCGAGCGTCAGTCCACCGTCTGATCCGTGCATATCCTGCGATCTTGGAGCGTTTTTTAATTTAAAAAAAAACGCTGGGCCGATGCTGGCTGAAAACGCAAAGGTGTGAGTCGGCCTTAATATACGATAAGACCATCCACAGGGGCATTGGTTGTTTCAATTAAAAATTATGTTACCATATGGAATCTTCCTTGTCAAAAATTGCGTTAAAAAGTTAAAAGTTGCCAATTTGCGTGAAAAAATGGGATTTTCAAATGATTTCTGCGTTGCCAATTTAAGGATTTATGACAATTTTAGTGATTATTTTCATTAACCAAATTTTCTGCATCCAGCAATAAATGGTAATAGAATAAAAATGGTAAGTTTTAGTGTAGAATTTTTTCTCTTTCTGCTCATACATCAGGTATGTTTTTTAGAGCAATACTTTAAAATATATTGGACCAAAACACAAAACGTGTTCTATCGTCCTGAAAGGATGGAAAATACGCATCTCAGAAGCTCGGAGTCTGAGCTGGAAAGGCAGTGATGTTTATGATCTGATCAGTAGGGAGTGTAACGCTTACAACCGGCCATGTCTAATTGATGCTTTACCCAAATGACACGGGTTCAAGAACCTTTTGATTTACCTGTTTTTATTATCAATCCCAAATCATCCACATTCATTCCTTACATTTCTATCCCAAATATTATAAAGTAGTAAACAGGCAACATTCAATTTACATTCAATGTGCAATAAGACCTTTCACAGCGGCATTGGTTATTGTATATAGATAGAAAATACGCATCTCAGAAGCTCGGACTCTGAGCTAGGAATGCAGTGATGTTTATGATGTGATCAGGAGGGAATGTAACGCTTACAACCGGCCATGTCTAATTGACACTTTGCCTTACCCGATGACACGGGTTCGTGACACCTTTTGATTGACCTGTTTTTATTATCAATCCCAAGTCATCCACATTCATTCCTTACAATTTTCCCCCAAATATTATAAAGCAGTAAAAAGGCAACATTCAATTTACATTAAACGTACAATACGACCTTTCACAGCGGCATTGGCTATTGTATATAGATTGGAAAATACGCGCCTCAGAAGCTCAGACTCTGAGCTGGGAAGGCAGTGATGTTTATGATTTGATCAGTATAGGGAGTGTAACGCTTACAACCGGCCACGGCTAATCGATGATTTGCCAAATGTTAAACAGGTGTTCTTGAACACAGGGTCAGCATCTTTCTCCACTTTGCACAAGTCGCCTTTAATACTCACCGCACCACGCATTTACTCTCAATCGTACATGATGTACATGTTGGCTACAGTTACTTTTAACGTGATAACATACTATTAAATATTCAAGATTTAACCCTAAAAATAAACAAATCGAACTCTTCCAAAATCTATTCTAGAGGAAGAAATGTGCATACAATTTATGGGTCGGTAAATAGGAGGTCCTCATCATATTCGCATTTACTTAGTTGATTTCCAATGCTTTTCTAAAGTTTTTTTTTAAATATATATTGCCTTTATTATTTTTTTTCATTTGATTTACCGGGCAGTGATCTATTCATAATAAGAACACTGTGAGCTAATGTATTACATTTTATGCAGTTCTTCTTTTTTGATAAATTAGGAAGCGTACATGCAGAAACAATTATATAGAGCCATAATATTTTGAATCAAAACGCAACAAAAATAGCCATATCTTTTAATGATAATCTTAGATTATTTCGGGGGAAAAATTTGCTATATCTATCCCCTCATTATTATGTGCTTCCCTTTTTTCAATCCATCAATCTAGGGAAATGAACATTTTGCATCTATCCCTCTTTATTCTATACAAATATTAAAAAAAAAACATTACCCCTACAAATAAAGAGGGACTGCAAATTAAAATCGACAACCATGGAACAAAACATAGTTACCCTATTCAGGATTTACATTAATATAGTAACTACAAACCACAGGCAGAATGTTGACGTATTATACAAAAACACCTATACACAATGTACTACAACTGCGTTCACCCAGTAAGGTTTAAATGCCCTTCTCCTCCCAAAACAAACATTACCTCATCCTTCTACATTTTATTTGCTTAATACCGATCACCTCGCCTGAAGATCGTGCCACGTTCCGTGTATTAAGGAAATTTGTTGTTCCCCGAATGCGTTTCCCGCCAAAGTTTGAGGAGCGTTTGTCCATATCCTTCCCTGTGTAGCTCGCGGTATAGAATTCCTTCGTGGTCTGATCACGTGATTTTATGCGGATTCGAAGTAACCCGGCAAAAAAAGAACAGCAGCAAGTGTAATGTACAAGGTTGTATATGTGATCATGTACCTAAAGCGGCAGAGGAACGTGACAGGAAAATCATACTGCAGTTTCACAATAAACCACATTGGGTTTTTTTTATTCTACTCTTTTCCTTGTTAAAAGCTCAGTCACACCAACAGACTGCTCCCACCCCGCTCTAAAACCGCATAAATAGAATTGTGATGATTACTGTCTTATTCCGTTTGACATGCTTGAAATCTCATATTAGAAGGTTTCAATTTAAAAAAAGTCCTTGATTTAACAAAACATTAATCTATAGTTCATGGTTCGAATTTAAGAAAGTTCCGTTTGGGAAAAGGGTGGAATCAACCTGTAGGTGTTACTGACCCGTTAGCCCCTTGATAAGCGTAATACTACGATCAACTCACAAACATACAGCGTACTATAATTGCATTCACTCAACCACATCCTAAGGTTTAAATGCCCTCTTCCCCTCAAAACAAACATTTTAACATCCACCTCCTATCTGTTTCCTCAATACAGATCTTCTCGCCTTAAAATTGCCTCACGTTTGCACTTTTCCGGCAGTGCATCCGAAAATATTGTCTTTTCCACGCTAATGCATTTCCCGCAAAAATTCAAGGGATGTTTTTTTTATATCCTCCCCTGTGTAGCTGGCTGGATCAAATTCCTTCGTGTTTGATCACGTGGTTTGATCCAGATACTGAGAAGAAAATTGGTTGCAAGGGTGTCGTAAGTAGATGAAGACATACCGCTCGGGAAATTCTTAAAGCAGCAGACGAAACAAGAAGAGAAAAGAAAACTGCCGGATGTGTGCTTATGAAAGGAGAAAAGGAGAAACAACCTATTACAACATCACATGATATTCTATGAAATGTCCGTATTTCGATTGTTAAGAATACTTGTTAATGATATTCAAATCAGAACCGGCTTGTTGTTGTTGTGACCGCACAGTTCAGCACACGGCGTACACACTAAGAAATTAGGGTACAGTTAGGGTCCAAAATCACGCAAAGTCACTAATTTGAACCCCGGCATCCCGCCGGCATTCTCATTATACCCTATGAGGTTCAAAATCAATCCCATGTGATGAAAGCTGGTACGAAGGGTACAACGTAGTACCCTCCCGATTTGAAACTAGTGCAGAATGCAGACCCCGCTCTCTATACGTGATCGGAAATGAATGCTGATTTTGTTCTTATTTTACCTTTAGGAACTCTATCTCATAAGTAATAGATTTAATTTATTACTATGTTTTTTATTCTGTTGATCCTTACAAGATTCAAAAGAAAAAAAAACATTAATACATCGATGTTTTGAATAAAGTTTATAAATAGCAGACTAGAAAAGGAACACGTCTTAACAAATGGCGAGCGAGCAAGGCGACAGTGGCTGGCCAATCAGGTGGCACTATTTCACGAACAAAGAGGGTCGATATCGAGGGTCCGATATTGACTGAGGCGCCGTGGCGTGCGCCTGAACTCCATCTGTTCGGGACAGTCATATAGACTTGGGTTCGTTCCTGCCTGTGGGTTCGAAACCAGGTCGCATACCGTCTTTCGGGTGGAGACGTTAAGATGGCGACCATCTTTCTCTCTTCTTCTTCTTCTGGCATAAATATTCAGAATTGAATGATTCCCGCCTCTAAACTACATCCTTTCCTCTCCTGTTTTGCCAAACGCCAAAGATCTCATTTTGTACCCTAATGGTACAATTTTGCATCCCTGGGGTACAAATGTGTTCCAATAGGGTACAAACTTGTACCCTCAGTTAGGGTACAAAATTGCACCTCACATTTAGGGTTCAAGCTTGTACCCCATAGGGTTCACCCGGTGTTACATGGGATTGTACCCCTAGGGGTGCAAAGTTGTACCCTAATTTCTTAGTGTGTACGGCTCTACTGTCGACCCACTTTATTTTGCGGAAATAGCCTATATCGTGCTACACACGCACGCGCGCACGCACACTTTTCAACTACCATCAAGCTCGAGTGATTTTATGGGTCATTTAACAAACACATTCAAAAGTACAAATGTTAGCGTCTCACGTATGTAATGATGACGGATGTATCATTTCCGTGCAATGAGAGCAATGATCATCATAGTACGTTCATATATACCCAAGATCACTTCATAATGATATTACTGAAACGCTATTGTTTGGCTCCGTTTTCATAAAATCGACGATCATTAGTCTATTGACGATGAGAATGATGATAACAATAATAGAAGGAATGATAAATCCGGATCATTACAAACTTATTTCTATACTTAAGTTAAAACTTTTTGTACTAACATATGGTAATTTTCCTCTTAACGTACTGAATGTATCATAAACAGTGCAGTGAGAGCATTGATCACCATAGTACGTTCACATCTACCGAAGATCATTGAAGCGGTATTATTTTGTCATCGCTTTAATAAAAATTATGATCATTAAAAGTATATTGATGATGATTATGACGACGACGATAAAAATAACGATGATTATCATTCTTTTTGATGACCATTGTTATCTCATACTACCTTAAGGATTGATTATAAGTTCAATCTCCTTGTTTGAACCTATTCTCGTTTTCTCCTTGACGTAAGTTCTATTCCCTTAGAGTAAGGTTTATTTTGTGACGTAATAAACGTCAGTGTTCCCTTTTGCCATAAGGAGGGCTGTATGCTAATAACAATAACCAATGTCGATGACGATTAAAAAGAAAATAACAATAGCGTTCTAATATCAATAATGATGAAAATTATGTAATAATTGTACAAGGGATAATAATTCCTACAACCATGAGCATAAAGATTACAATATTTCTTTAAGTTGTCTTCGTTATGTGAATCATGTGTAGTTCCAATATTTTTATACTATTTTATTTTTATTACCTTTGTTACCTTTTTTGTTTGCGATGGAGACTTTCTTACAGTGAATTTAGCGCACTATAAGTCATCCATATTATTGTATTCACTAGAACCAGCTGTTTGTGCAAGTCTGCTTTGTCAAACTCTTGACAACAACACACATACACGCATGTCTTTGTAGCGTACACATACATTCTCATAACATATAAATACGAACATTTAGAGAGAGAGAGACACACACCTACACACACACACATACACACACACACACTATTTCTCATCGACCACGCACATAAGTATAGGAGAGCTACTTGAACTAATGGTTTATCAATTACTGTGTAATTCCATTACGATATGAATTCTGATGATGCACTGATGTTATATGCAATGCAGATAGCATATAGCACGTTTCAACTGGAGAAAGGGTAACGGGACATTGGAAGCACGAACTTTTTTTCATACAAACAGACTCTCTAAAAATACCCCCTTAAAAGTAATTATAATTTACCCATATTGCACAAGGAGGATTTCTTAACCAGGCAAGCAAGTTTCATATCATTAAAAATGGTCCATCCAGTCAAAAGTTTTTTTTTTAGAGCAGTGTCTGCTCTAAATTGTGGTGTTATGTGTTGTTCAAACACATTTCAGTTCGGGCCGCTCAAAACCTTTCATAAATTTGAGACGGTCATTGCTCTACAAAAATTCTCACAGCTATTTACACGATGGACCGATTTGGACGAAAGAAAGCTCATTCGTCAAGTACAAAATATGTATCATATTCTGTTGTAAATATCATTAGTTCGTCTGGAAATTTTGTTGGTTGCTCCAAATTTGTTCCCTCATAGATGCACTAAAATACCCTCCAGAACATCCACAATGCTATCAGACTTTCCACACACCCAGACACTCGTCAAGGATGCTTTCATTCCAAATTGGCCTATATATACGACAAGGTATCTTTATCATTCCATTTAATGGGATTGCAATAGTAACAATGTTTTCATACCATGCCTACCCGCAAGCCTGTGTGCCGAGTAACCGATAATCATTGATGACGTAAAAGCCTGTTAATTTTATATCTTCTCCAAAATAACCAGGGGTGGGGTGACTACGTACTGGATGTAACTATACACGCAAAGAGACATAACGGTCGTTGGAAAGGATGATCGAACAGACTTGGGCCTTATACAAAGTCATTCTTAAGTTCAACAAACTTAATCGTGCATTTTTCTGAAAAATGACAGATTTGATGGCAAACACCTGTACCAAAAATTACATTGAGTCCTCTCTCTATCTTGCTATCTCACTCTCTCTCCATATCCCCCTCTCTCCCTCTCTATCATGTTCTCTCTCTCACTTACACACACTATCTCTCTTTATCTCTTTCATTTTTGTTTGGGGGTTTAGCTTTTTTCCCGCTTTTTCTAACAAAGGGTATAGCCTCATTTTCTGATGCTAAAATATACGCAAATAAGCCTCTTTTTTTTCTTTATTCCCAGCGCCTCAGAATAGGTGACTAGCTAGAAGGCGTATTTAAAATTATATCTATTATTAATATCATGCTATAATGTCTAAATAAAATTGTAATATATTTAATGGCTATATGTTATTAGAATAATTGTGCACTCTTGACTATATATGTTGCCGGCCATGAGTATTTTCAAATTCATCACTTAATTGACCCATGCTAGAATGCATACACGTTACACGTGAAAGCTCACGGTTAACCTGTGCGTTAGCCATTCGGTATCTTTATCACTACTGCTTGAAATATTGCTAAAATGAATGTTGCTATAAATAGATACATATTTTTTTATCTTAAAATATTATGTTGTTTTTTTTTTACTAATATATATAGAGCGCCTGACAGTCCACCAGTGCTATGTTTCTGCTTCCAGTATTTGAGTATATTTCACATGCATCCTAGATGTTTTCTTTATTTAATATGTCACAATATAGCCTCCTGGCTGCAATGATACTTTTCAATATACATTGAATTGAATTACATTAAATGATTAATATACATATGGTGTAGTAGGATAATAGAAAAATGTAATTCTTGGATTTGTTTCAAATTTGTTGATCTTTTTATTTTGAATTATGTACTACAGTAACCGTCTCATATGACAAGCAAAATATTAAAGGATCTTAACATATAATACAAGTGATGACATATAATCCATTAAAATGTTTGACTGTCACGTTCAGATTCTTAATTTTCATAACGGCACCTATAAGTTCTTTTTGTATATTAATAACTTGAAATATAATTATTTCTCAACTCGAAAATAATAGACACCCGAGTACACTGAACCTTGTTTTATCTCTTCATTCAATACTTTTATTAATTTTTGGACAAAATGATTTATGATATTGATAATTTTATTAGACAAAACCTGGAGAAACCATCCATACTATCCTGCGTAAAAAGCATTATCATGCTTATATGCATCCCGATACTGTGATGAAGGTGTCTGCGAAAGAACAAAATTGATTTGACACGCGGGTACCCCTTGCGGGTAATCTATTACACTCGCAGAAATGAAATTGCGTTGGGATTTTCTTATCGTCAGATGCGATCTGTCTACGCCGATGCAAAGAGTAGTAATTTCTTGCTTGAAAAAAAAGGAAAATTCAACTGACTGACTGAAGCGCCTGCGGATTTGTTTCTCAGAAGTTATAATTCGGCTAGGATTGTTATTCTAATTATGCAGCGAGGGTGTTTTAATTAAACTATGTGCATGTTGTATGACAATATATTTGAGGAGCCATAATGTTTCAGAAACAATTGCAAATTAAAAAGGGGGTATTCGACTGCATCTAAATTGCAGTCACTGTGATATTAGTCACCCCAATGAAAGCGTGTTTTATTTGAGGAAGTTATCGCAATGTTTGTTAGATATGAAATCGTTATTGAAATAAACAATACGTTTAGATATAATTTGACAGATTTGTCCAATATTTCAAGCCAAGAAAAAAAAATGCGCTATATGTAATTTTTAAGCGTCATTTTACTAAACATAGGGTGTATTTAGCAAAAGAACAGGTGAATTTCCAACGCATTCATAAAAGAAATGACGCAAATACGATCGGTTTCCAGTATCAATTAATCAGAAATTTACAAGGACTCCCCCAACACCCTTTAATTTAACCTTGTCTTCCGCCAAACCATTGATTAAACGAACTTTATTAATTGTGACGTCCAAAATGGTCACTGATATCGAGGGGACAACTTTAATTCCGCTTATTATCCCAGATTAGCTCATAAACACCGAATCGGGTCCGACCAAGCGCTTCAAATCTCATCGCACGGAGATATTGAATTTTCGATGATCGCTCAGGCAGAAAATTGCCAATTGGTGCGGGGAGGGAGAAATGTCGCGAAGCTGCCCGCAAGGTGTTTGTCGCACGGCATATTTCAGTTCCATGGCTCTTTGAGTTAAGGACACGCCACAAATTCCCTCATGATGGAATTGTCCAATTTGCTGTCAAAATATTTATTGGCGTCCGTAAAAATGCCCATTCATTATGGTGATGGTGTGACCGCGACGGGAATATGGATTGAAAAATGACGCTGCGCCAGACTTGTCCTCTAGTATTGCCTGTTGAGGAGGTTTGTTCTACGGGTGATGTGGTTTTTAAGATAACCCACATCAGGTCAATGAGATGATAATTATTTTAGAATTGTTCTTGTTCTGCTTTGTCTTTTTAATATTGTATAACCTTTATTATTAATTGAAAATTGACTAAATGTGCCTGCTTTAATATTGCCCGTAGCATTACAAAGAAAAGAGAATTGTTTATGAAAGCACTTCCATGCCCTTTTTTCGAATCTAGTCACAGCGACACAAACACTTTCTTATTGTTTTTGTTGTTGTTTATATAACACGATATAAACTATTCCCGCAAAATAAAGTGGGTCATAGACAATATAGGGCCGTACGTCGTGTATTGAACTATACGGACACAACAATCACAAGCCGGTTCCGTTTTAAATTGCATTACAAAGGAGCATTGGCAATCGACTTATTTTTAAGGAAATAGCTTGTATCGTGATATATTGTTCTTTTTTACGTATAAAGGGTCACTGAATTATAAAAAAAAGTATATAATTAAGCATTTTTATTTAAATTCATTGTATACGCTCAGTATCTATTTTATATTCAACGCAAGTAATAATTTAATGATTAATCAGTAACCTACACCTACGATGCTCATCTACATATAATAATATCAATAATGATGCAAATAAAACTCAAAACATGAAGTTATAAGGATTTAACTTTTTTATATTTTGGTCAGCCCCACGGCAGAAAATGAATAATGTGCTTTATATTAATATGGGGAGAACGAGGGGAGAATGGAATATCATTATGACGAAGGTTTATACAATTTGGTCGCTCATTTTGCGTGGGCGATGAGGATTATATTGTTTAATCCATCTGCTTCTCTTTCCTGTGCACAAGCTTTGACATCAGGTAGCCATGCATGGGCGCCATTCACGGACTGGATAGGCTTGTATTTAAAGGCTCAATCATCCTTTTTAGCTTAAAAGCCCCCTCATACCTGTGCAAATTTAGGCGGGCGAAGACTGACAATTAGACAAAATATGGCAGCTTATACGTGCAACGCAAAGGCGAGCTGTTCAACTTATTGCCTTTTCGGTTGTCCAACAGAAGGCGCAGTGGCGAGTCCAATAACACGCCTTCGCGCTGCGCGTATGGAAGTTTCTGTATTTTTGCAATTTGTAAGCCTTAATTCGTCCGTCTAAATTCAAATATGTGTGGAGGGGAGGCTTTAAAGCACATGTACAGCTTTCATGAAATTTGAAAGACACTCCTCGAACACAGAAATAAGGGGGAAATACGGTTAATTCACGATGAAGGTGTTCCGCTGGCGCTTAGCATACACATGCTTTAACGTTAGATCAACGTCTTTCCTGTATATTTCTGCGCTCATGGTGCGTCTTTCAATTTCACGAATGCTAGGCAGACGTTGTGTTTGAGCCTTAAAAGCTCCAATAGGCACTGGAAGCAATGATTTGTTTGTAGGTGTGCTCAACAAATATTCAAGATTTATCACCACGTGTATTTCCTAGTTTAGGTGACACATCAATTATCATGTAAAATATCACTTATAGAATATTCGCCGGGTATTGTTCAGTAGATTTGCATACAGTATAAAATCATTTGACAGATTTATTATTTTTACATGTATAATGTTAACTGCTAATTACGTGGGTTCGCTTCAATTCTGTTTAAAAAAAGAAGAAGAAAAGAAATGGGTCGCCATAACCGTACTGCAAGCACTAAAGTCTTGTTTAACCACTACAGAATTAGCACGCACTTAAATATCACCCGTCTTTAGATCTGGATGACATCACAGAACGTATGATATCAGCTACCTCTATAAATACTCTCACAAATATTTGAACGATAATGCACGGTGGCAGTGGTCGTAATGCGTGCTGACGTAAGAAGGGTTGATTAGCGAAACATTAAGGAACATCTCCCCGTATCTCCCCCATGGTCAGTGGATGACAAATAGAACTAAGAGGTGCTCCCATACGTTCTAGGTTGACGTTGGTTGAGGAATTATGGGGGCAGTCACACCATTAGACTCATCCCACTCTGCTCCGAAACCGCGTCAATCAAATTTGTCGTTTTTTAATGCCTTATTCCGTTTGGAATCTCATGTTTGAAGGCTATCTCTCTCAATCTCAATTGTAAAAATTCATTGATTAAACAAAACAGTAACTCATATTTCATAATTCGAATTTAAGATGATTCTGTCTGGCAGCAGAGTGGGATCAGCATATAGGTGTGACTGATCCATTACTACCCCCAATGGAGCGGGGACAGGAGTGATTGAAGCACCTGTAATAATGCCAAGGGGTTTCTTGAAAGGTATACGGAGGTATCTGTCTTTCCTCTGAAGCCTCGGTAGATTATGACCTACAATACCTAGTTAGTTTCGTCTTTATTCGATTTTCTACAGAATTCGAAAGGGAAAATAATGAAAATATTTTTAATTGAATTCACATGTAGGTGTGTCTGTGCGTCTGTGATGAATAGGACTGTGTTTATATTGTTATCATTGTGTGTGATGGGTGTGTTGGTATGTGTGCGTGGATGTGCAGTGTTGTTCTTGCCGCTGTTATTGTTGTCTTGTGTGTTTATTTTTGTGTGTGTTGAGCGTGTATATGTGTACATAAATGTTGTACGTATATGTCTATCTGTTCTTGTACACATGTACAGGTGTATGTGTGTAAGTGTGTGTGTATGTGTGAGTGTGTGTGTGTGTGTGTGTGTGTGTGTGTGTGTGTGTGTGTGTGTGTGTGTGTGTGTGTCGTTGTAATAACCTTAATCTTGTATATCATTAAAGTGAGAAATATTGCGTAAGCATGTCCACAGTTGAGACTTTCTTCTACCTCCATTCCCATTCTTTTATCTATTTATAACTGAGCTGGTTGAAACAAAAAAAAATCAGAACAGTGGACAGTCGTACTACATGGAGAGAATACGTAATAAGTTGTTTGTCATTCTACTATATACTGACAAATGCAATATAGGTCGTAGATGTTTTTTCATTGACCCCTTATTTGGGATAGGACTCCAATATATAAGAAAAAATACGTGCCCTGGATTTCAAAACGTATGTGTTGTTTACATGGATATGTCTTTGGCTTTTTCAAAGAAGCCGTATTTTAACATTTTTTTTTACCGTATGTAAATGTTTGTGGCGACAAACGTCAATGTGTGTGTAGGGGTATGTGTATGTGTGTGTGTGTGTGTGTGTGTGTGTGTGTGTGTGTGTGAGAGAGAGAGAGAGAGAGAGAGAGAGAGAGAGAGAGTAAGAGTTTGTTACCATGGATCATGTAATATAATACGATTAATGACGCTCGATCGCGGACGTTTAATTCTAACAAAATACTATCCGACTAAGAACGTACCACTAATCCTTCTTAAAATGCGTTTTTATCATGTTTATTGTACAGTGCTACATTTATAACGATTACCATTTCCATATTACAATATCCATGGAATATACGTCAAGAGTATAATAGTACTTTTATATTTCTGCAGTTGGCGGCAAAAACACAAGCATTAGCACGTCGTTAGACGTGCATCTATGCCTTTGTATGCGTGCTGCCTATATGTATAACATATTGCTATCTACGGTAGATATGAAAATGTTATATGCGGAGACACAAAGAAAATCTTGATATTGGATATTAAAAATGTTTCATTTATTATCTGTTGATGTTTAACGCATATAATAGTATTTTTACAAATTTTATCTTATGCTGGTGTGCAATTTAGTATGATCAATGGGGGTGCTTGTTTCGTTTTTATTGGAGAACACGATATGTGTTCAATAGAAAATGGGGAGAAGATAGGAATTACACACGTGCGGATCGTGTGGGACACCAAAAACCAACAACCGAAAGGGCCCCCGGATCATTAAACCATGGATGAATAGGGTTTTAGTCTTCATATTATTCAATTGTAGAATTGTTTGCCCTTTATGTGCTTGACCATATGGTTTACCATATAGTAACATATAACTGTTTCATTTATTACGCTTCCCATGAACTGTAATGTTCATTAAAGTTCCAATAAACTTTAATATCTTGTATGAGTATAATTTTTCAATTAATGACGTAAATTGTAATCTAATTAGTCACAGATCTATACACTGACCTATACCTCCATGTTTTCGTTTGATATTAATGTACACATGAATATGAACAAGGAGTATACCATGCACGTCCAAAGCTTTAACTGTCAACAATTATTCCTATATTCATAAGACATGGCCATCTTCTTTCTCGACATTTGCCGCTCGGTTCATTATGCTGAAATTCTATATTTCTGCTCAAACATTAACCGATTCTATTAATGAAAAGTCGAAGCACGTAGAGTGCAGTCAGGCAATGCAATGAATGAAATATGATTTGAATTTCAAAATAAATAAGATGGGACCGCGGAGCAAAAAAAAGTGCATGCACCGGCATCCATATAGAGTGCCCGGCGGGTTGCGTAGCCAAGTGCAGCTTATCAACATCATCCTATTTACATTATAGATGAAGACATTTTTGAGTGGCCTTCTAGAGACTCTTCAAGGGTTCCATCCTTAGGGGCGCTCTGGAGGAGGTGATGGATATCTTTACGCAATAGCTCGTGATTGTCGGATACTTTGGGGCCTGTAACATAAAAGAGATACGAAAAATTAAAATTTAATCTTAGATCTATGGTCCACGTTTTGCCATAGACGTGGGAATGATAGTAATCGTAATAGTGTGATCGTATCTTTTAGTTACAAACCCATGGTTATATAGCGCGTTAGTATTTAAATGTACTTGCAACTAGTAATTTAATACTTACAATATTTTTAAAGCATCTAAAATTACATGCATAAGATTTCAGGCAGAATGCCATTCGGCGCCTTCATGATTCTGACGAAATTCAGTGACGATATCGATAGATAATTAATAATGGTGAAATTGTGAATTTGGCAGGGAAAATCTGTATCTCGTAGCATAATTGTGCTTGTGATTTATTCTGAAATATGTCACTAATTGATTACTTTACCAATGCACCTTTTTATTTCTAATTTAATATATATCTGTTCATTAGCTTTCACGCCCTTCCCCCTACCATTTTTGACGATTTTTTTTTTGCTTGCTTGTTTATCTTTTTTTAAATAAAATATCCCCTCTCTAACTATTTGTCTCTTACTCTCATAAAAATATTAAAATCTGGTTCCTTAATTTCTTCGCAGCACCAGTTTTCCCAATACGGGAATGATGCCATTCAGATTAATGCAAGTGGATAATTACGCCCTAATAGCTTACTATACAAATAGTTTCCATTCTCTTTTTTAAATTGGGATTTTGATAGCCAGAATCTCAATCCGTCTTTTTACTACAAATTGTGCTCAGTTCAATAAAGAGTTCACGTATGAAATGGAATTGGATGACATTTATGGCCGGACTTACAATCATATCTATTTCCATGTTCGGCTGTTTCTCTTTCGGAGATGAAACGATGACCTTTTGTTTCATACAACTCATTTAAATTCACTCTGACAGTAATAACGCGAAGTCAAAATATATAGTAGTATGTTGATGGGCAGATATAATGGTAAGTGTTTCTGATTTAGGAAGATTACGTATGTAAGATGATGCGCGTCAGTCAAAATTTAGATGAAACAAAATAAAAGTGGGCCTTATTCAAATTGGCAATTTCTGACGTTTTTTCNTGTTTCATTTATTACGCTTCCCATGAACTGTAATGTTCATTAAAGTACCAATAAATTTTAATATCTTGTATGAGTATAATTTTTCAATCAATGACGCCAATTGTAATCTAATTAGTGACAGATCTATACACTGACCTATACCTCCATGTTTTCGTTTGATATTAATGTACACATGAATATGAACAAGGAGTATACCATGCACGTCCAAAGCTTTAACTGTCAACAATTATTCCTATATTCATAAGACATGGCCATCTTCTTTCTCGACATTTGCCGCTCGGTTCATTATGCTGAAATTCTATATTTCTGCTCAAACATTAACCGATTCTATTAATGAAAAGTCGAAGCACGTAGAGTGCAGTCAGGCAATGCAATGAATGAAATATGATTTGAATTTCAAAATAAATAAGGTGGGACCGCGGAGCAAAAAAAAGTGCATGCACCGGCATCCATATAGAGTGCCCGGCGGGTTGCGTAGCCAAGTGCAGCTTATCAACATCATCCTATTTACATTATAGATGAAGACATTTTTGAGTGGCCTTCTAGAGACTCTTCAAGGGTTCCATCCTTAGGGGCGCTCTGGAGGAGGTGATGGATATCTTTACGCAATAGCTCGTGATTG
This sequence comes from Temnopleurus reevesii, assembly GCA_036244855.1. Taxonomy (NCBI): domain Eukaryota; kingdom Metazoa; phylum Echinodermata; class Echinoidea; order Temnopleuroida; family Temnopleuridae; genus Temnopleurus; species Temnopleurus reevesii. The sequence goes on from BQKZ01000064.1 coordinate 167,998, forward strand.
TCGAATTGTTATATCATTCGGGGCCTGTAACATAAAAGAGATACGAAAAATTGAAGATTATAATCTTAGATCTATGGTACACGTTTTGCCATAGACTTGGGATTAATAGTAATCGTAATAGTGTGATTGTATCTTTTATTTACGAACCCATGGTTATATAGCGCGTTAGTCTACAAAGGTACTTGTAACTGGTAATTTAATATTTACAATAGTTTTAAAGTATCTAAAATTACATGCATAAGATTTCAGGCAGAATGCCATTCGGCGCCTTCATGATTCTGACGAATTTCAGTGACGATGTCGTTAAATAATTAATATGGTGAAATCGTAAATTTGGCAGGGAAAATTTGTATCTCGTAGCAAAATTGTGTTTGTGATTTATTCTGAAATATGGCACTAATTGATTACTTTACTAATGCACTTTTATATTTCTAATTTGATAAATGTCTGTTCACAAGTTTTCACGCGCTTCCCCCATTTTCTTGCTCACTTGTTAATCTTTTTTTTTAACAATATATCCCCGTTCTATCTATCTGTCTCTTACTCTCATCAAAATATTAAAATCTGGTTCCTTAATTTCTTCACACCAATTTTCCCAAGACGGTAATCATGCCATTCCGATTAATGCAAGTGGATAATTACGCCCTAATAGCTTACTATACAAATAGTTTCCATTCTCTTTTTTAAATTGGGATTTTGATAGCCAGAATCTCAATCCGTCTTTTTACTACAAATTGTGCTCAGTTCAATAAAGAGTTCACGTATATGAAATGGAATTGGATGACATTTTATGGCCGGACTTCCAATCATATCTATTTCCATGTTCGGCTGTTTCTCTTTCGGAGATGAAACGATGACCTTTTGTTTCATACAACTCATTTAAATTCACTCTGACAGTAATAACGCGAAGTCAAAATATATAGTAGTATGCTGATGGGCAGATATAATGGTAAGTGTTTCTGATTTAGGAAGATTATGTAAGATGATGTGCGTCATTCAATATTTAGATGAAATAAAATAAAAGTGGGCCTTATTCAAATTGGCAATTTCTGACTTTTTTTTAAACCGTGACCTCGTCCTGAAAAGAAAATAAGTAGTGTCCTTATCAGCTTACATTATTTTTAATATTACCCTTTCAAAAGGTAGTTCTGAAGCTTTATTTTTCTCAATAATATTATACCTCCTTTTTATTTTTTGTTCATTTCTAGCACATATTTTTATTGTTACCATTTTGCTTCTTATTTGGGGATTGAGAAGACAAGCTGTCATGACTTTGTAGGATAAGCCAAAAGATTTGGAAAAGAAAACAAAAATCTGACACTCTCTGAATGATAATGCTCAAAACGTTCGATGGTGCGAATCAAAATTATGTTTGACGTAATGCAAATGCATGTGATATATACATTCCTGAAAGTTATTAGTTGGACAGAGCAGGTGGTTTGAAGATCAATTCTACGATTGTAAATTCATGCGCTTCCATAATATTCAAGAATCAAGATGATGAATGGCTATACAGAAATTAAAGAGTTCAATGCACCTTCAGAATCATTTATTCAACTTTGCGGACATAAAATACAATTTAATGACTTTACGAATTCGCACGACATGATTTTTTTTACATCAATCTACGAGTGCTATTCACGTATTCACAACGTTGTACAGCCCAAATTCGCATTCTCCCCATACCTCGGAGTAAAACAGCATTAGTACAATTACCGATCAGGTGGATTTCCTCAGCAATTCCTCCTCCTCAATCGATCGCTTTTCAAGAATCTTAGAATATGGTTGTAGTACGCCTTCAGGTCAGTGCCTGTTCGAGGTTGCTTATTTATTGATCTTTTCAAAACGTCTCAGTTGCAGGCGATCTATTCTTTACTTCACCAGCTGCTATTGACTGCAATTTACCTCTCATCATCACGGTTTCATGGCTCTTGAATTTCTTAATATTTATAATCATCTTGCGCGTATTATCCTTGAGCAGCCCCGTTTATGAGCTTTCGAAGGGGCGCAAATTAAGAGACACAAAAATTTCCTGAAGATAAGGGAGCATGAATACATCTATTCTGGGAGGGCTCGTGAATTCGTAAAGACCCTTTTGCTTGTACTTGTCAGCTTATTGTAAGGATGCATATTTACTGTGAGAAGATCGCTAACATCTTTAAATATATATATATATATAATATATATTATAATATAATATAATATATATATAATATATATAATATATATATTATTCAACGGAACGCGTCGCTTCATTATATATATATTATTTGCTTATCAGGGGCCGTCGTGGAGGGGCGCAAAAGACAGTTGAGCTAACTCGCCCCCCCCCCCCCCCCCCCCCCCCCCCCCCCCCCCCCCCCCCCCCCCCCCCCCCCCCCTCCCCTCGATATAAAATCCTGGTATGCCCATGATCAAGTGTCGCTCTGATAATTTAGAATACGTTCAAATTTACTTTATAGCGGCAAAATAAATCGTCTAAGAAACATTCCACATAAGATGTGCTTTCATTGATCAAAAATAATAACTGTAACACGCCTTCCCAATTTTACCGATTTTGTCCTTTCTCTCTCTCTTTCTTCTTCCCGATTTGCATATACACACTAACTCAAAAATCAAAACACACTTCCTGTCTCAGTGACCCCTCCCTCGTTCCTCTCATTCTCTCTCTCTCTCTCTCTCTGTCTCTCTCATTGTCTTATCTTTTTCCCACTTCCTCTCCTCCCTTTCTGACTCTCTTTCTATCCCAGTGACTGACAAACTGTCCCCATTATTTGACCCGCTATCTCCCATCGATCGAATCAGACTACGCTACACTCATCCGTCCATACATACCCATGCTATATGAAGCATGGGTTCCTCAACACTGAGAGACAGAGAGTGGTGGTAGTAGTACACCAAAATCAGGTCAAACTAGAACAGGATCTATCCTCCATCTGGCTCAAGAAGTGTTGAAAAAACATATTCATGCACGCACTTGGAGTTAGTAACCCAGGGACTGTCTGACCACCAATTTGAAATTTGGTTGCCA
>BQKZ01000064.1:181193-193695 GCA_036244855.1 Temnopleurus reevesii
AAAAAAGCCAACTTCCCACGCCCGTGGAACCGTGTAAAGAGAGTCATCTGTTTCCTAAGCAAGCCGTCCCTGCAATCATGTATCTCATCATGTCGCTGTCTATCCTCGCACGTATGGAGAATCCATTTTGTTTAGTTTTCCATCATCTTCTTCAAATATTGATACAACCCCTGCATTCACGTCATACAGCTCCCCAATACCCGCCACGTATACAGCTACTATCTCATAATATCACTCACACATTTTCATATACGGCAGCTACTATCACGGGAACATTTTGAGGCCCCCGTATATCATCGTTTGGGGCCAAAGCAATTAAAGCGCATAGAAACAAATTTTGCGTAGGATTTGGGGGTAATATTCTAGCAGCGCGGTTCTACGACGAGCAGATATCATTCGCTTTCGGTTCACGCAGTGCAACATGAATTGCAAGTTATACCACGTATGTCGTTACAAACTGCATTTTAAACACGTAATAGGAATTAGTAGTATTTCGGGAAGATAGTACACTTTTGAATTTTGGAAGACATTTCATAAGGTCAGGAAATATTTCAGCATCTATTTAAGTGAATTGCTTCTGAACATTAGTAGAACAGTGTGTTTCATGAAATTTCTGCAACTAGATTTTAAATTCACACCGAGTTTATAGCTTTCTATTCCAGTGCTCCATAATAATACCCCAAAGCAGGTGTGAATAACTGACAAGTACATGCCCCCTCAAGATACTGAAAACGGCATATTAGACCCTGAAATCTCCCCCTTACTCTAATCCACCCCGAGCAAATGAACCACTTAGTCGTTGAACGTTGCCAGAGGAGATCCCGATATTAGCCATATATCATTATGATAAGTGCATTCATCGGAAAACCAGTCACTATGTTCTGTTCCGCGACCCTTTCCCGCGGCAAACACATGTTATCATGAACAATGTTACTGGAAATGGTGTGAGGGGAAGAGGGCGTGGAGGGAGTATGAGGGTTTGACTTCATGCAAGGGCCTGCATGGTTTGTGTTTACATATCTGTTTGCAGATTTACGTATGAATTTACGAACGACTGGTGACCCTTTCTCAGGTGTGATTCAGCAACAGGGGTTATCATTGAATGGAAGAAAGGGTCACCAGTCGTGCGTAGATCTGCAAACATCTTTATGAAACACAACCGAGGACAGTTCTTGGAAAGGAATGGACTGTCGGCAGGCATTAAAATAAACATAGTTATTTATAAATAGTTTAACTAGTCAGAACGCCATCCTTATACCTACTCAAAATGGCAGATTAAACCATTTGAAAATCTTCCCTCCTCTATACTACCCAGAGAAAATGAACCAATGATGCTGGGGGATATCCACATATTAGCCATAATATCACCATGATACGTGCAATCACTCGGAAAAGCTGGTCCCTCTCCTTGCAAACCCGCGGCGTCATGGAAAATGTTACTGTAAATGGTGAGAGGGGAGAGGGGTGTGGGGGGGAGGAGGAGGGGTTGACTACATGAAAGGACAATGTTACCTTTGAATATATATGATACAGACTGGACACATCAACATAAATTTGATTAACATGGTTTATGTTGTCGAATGTAAAGCATATATAGGAGATCCCCCATTTCCATATATATTACTTCAACCTTGGACAGTCCCCCATGAAAGATACGTTTTCCGTATGAAAACATTTAAAAGGAAACCCACGTGAAAATAAGAAATAGTTTAACTAGTCTGATTACCATCATAATGAATACTTATTACGCATCATTATGAATTCTTAAAACGGCACATTAGCCCATGAATTGTCCTCCTAACTCTACTATCAAACCAATGATTCCGACATTAGCCATATATCACTATAATAAGATAAGTGCATTCATTCGGGGGAAAAAACAGTATATGTTCTGTTCCGCAACTCTCTGCCACTAAACCCGCAGTGGCATGTTTAATGTTACTGGGAATGTCGAGAGGGGAAGGGATGTGGGAGGAGGAGGAGGGATTGACTTCATATACAATATATTTATTTATTTATTTATTTATTTATTTATTTATTTATTTATTTATTTATTTATTTATTTATATATTCATTAATTTATTTATTTATGTATTAGAATATATTTATACAGGTACAAAAGATCAGCAATCTGCTGTTTTACATCAATGTCCTGATAGTACAATAAAATTACACAGATATCATGAACAATATTAACAAGTAAAAGGCAAAATAAAGATAAAGTATACAAAGAAGGTATTAAAATAATTCACAACCATATATACTGATATTTCAAATATCTTACAAATAAACAAATATAACTAAAGATCAAAGTTAAAAGATACCTATATTTATTAAATTGATAAAAACTAGATGGCGGGGTTATTTCTGAAAATGGCACAGACTGAATGCAAGCATGTAAACTCATATGATAAAATAATATGGTTTATTTTGTCGAATTTAATGCCTGGACAATCAGCTCGCTTATACTATCTTTCTTTCTTTCTTTCTCTCTCTCTCTCTCTCTCTCTCTCTCTCTCTCTCTGTGTTCTTACGTATCCAAGTTTATCTCAATTCCTAATTGTTTGACTCCGTATATTTTCATTCATTGTTTATCACATATTTTGTTTTGTACCGAACCTACCCATTACTATGCGAAATGTAATTCAAGCTCCCTAAGTACAAACATACGAAAGAGGGACGCTTGGCTAATGCTGACACATGTGTAAGTTCGTTTGCAAGCCTAACAAATCCAACGTCAGGCATGCATCGACCCTGCACATAGAGAATGCATTGTATGGGGTGTTGTTCAAAATCAACTGCAAATCAACTGCAACTTTGCAAATTGTAACGCGTATTTTCATTCGCGCACGGTACGCGCATTGAATAAGACGCGCATGAAACAATGATTTTGATTGGCACGTTCCGATCAACTGCAACTTGCGATCAATTGCAACTTTTGAACAACACCCCAATCTTATAAATGGATCGCGGTGTGTGTGGGGGGGGGGGGGGTGGCTACAGCTCCCTTAGACATATGGCAGAATAAAACAATGAAATAAACAGTCTCTCCACATTACCAAACTCTGAGTTGTCTGCATATACATTGGGAATACGGTAGTTTTAAGCGCAGACATGAGATTAAACCTTAATAGCATTGTTGAAAAAGGGCGGGAGGGGGTTGCTACTCGAGGACATCATTCGCATTCGGGTATGTGCATTAGTGTTGCGCACATGCATGCACGTCTTCTAAATTTGTCACAGCCGAGCACATTTGAGAAGACGTGCCAAGTGTTGACAGAATAGTAATGTATGTTGGAGAAAAGAACCGCGTTCGTGACTTGAAATTAACTTTCGCCTTCCCATCCTACATTAGGAGAAGAATCGAAAAGGAATGACGTTGCGTCTCGGGAACAATATTCAGGGGGCACAGGGGACACACCCCTGCATCCAAAGTAGTATATTGCCTTTTTACACATCAGCATTCTTAAAATTTTGAGAAACATGCTTTACTTACTCACATTGTTTGCACTTTTTTGCCATCCAGAGTGAATTTCCGTCAACCAGAGTAAAAATTGACGGATGAATATAACGCATAGATTATTTGGGGGAGAGATGGTGGTTTAGATATTCAATTATTTTGTGAGCTGCAGTAAAAATGTTCACATAAAACAGATTTAATAACAAGTTAGAATATTTTCAAAGTTTGTTTTAATGAAATAAACATTGTTTGAGGGCATGTTTAACCCACATACTGTCCAAACAACTATTGGTTGCATTTTTATTTTGCCAAGCTGGTGAATCTCAACTTACCTGGGTATAATCATCGGTTGGATACATTTAACACGATATTTTTTCAAAAATAATTCGAACGCCAATTCAATACTCCTGTATAATAGGATCAAAATCGGGACGGGCTTTTAATTGTGATGTGTATACAGTTCAATAAATGTACGGATCTATTGTCCCATGACGTACTTATAATTCGTGGAAAAGTGTTTTTAATTTTGTTAGTTTAACCAGCTGATGTGTACATAGTTTATTGTCGAGCTCTGGTTAAACTTTTGCCAAATTATTCAGCCTATAGTGCTGCCTTTTTCTTTCAACATTTTCCCACCCTTCTCAAAATTCTACAATTGCAACCAATTACATCTTAAATCTAGTAAGCGTGTCAATATAAGCTAACAAGCGCGACTTTTGGTTCACACTTCTTCCTTCGCCATCAGAGTATTCTCTCATTCGCCTTCTGTCGTCATAATGAAGATTGAGGAGCTCATCTTGTATTCAACAAGGGTCCCTGTGAGCTAGAGCTTGTTCTTGATTGATTCTGTCGGAACTTTGTGCTTTCTCTGCGTCCAATAATACCAACGTTATCTGTGAATATTGAGATTTTCGTGAGTGTCATAAAGACAGACCTACGAGCCGATGAAAAAAACCCGAAAAAATCGGTTGGATACATATTAAACCACATATGTATATATAGTGTCTTGGGGTATACTATCGCCCAACTATTTTGTATATAGCGCTACCTTTCTCATTTTACAAAATTTTTCCAACCTTCTCAAAATACTGGAATTTCAACCAATAGTATAATCTAGTGTTATAATGGAAGCTAACAAGCGCGACTTTTCATTTCACCCTTCTTTCTTCGCCATCTGAGTATTCTCTCATTCGCCTTCTGTCGTCATAATGGAGATTGAGGGGTTCATCTTGTATTCAACAAGGGTCCCTATGAGCTAGAGCTTGTTCTTGATTGATTCTGTCGGAACTTTGTGCTTTCTCTGCGTCACATAATACCAACGTTATCTGTGAATATTGAAATTTTCGTAGCATCCCAAAGACTCCAAACCTACGGGGTACTTCATGTCCATAATCATTTTGTAGATTTTAATATTTTATTCATCTTTTTCATTCATAATTACGTTTGGTGTTTAACGATAATGTATGTGGCAGACCTTTTTGCATCTGAGTATTTTCACTAAAAGGGGAAATATGAATTGCATATTTATATTGATAAATGATTTTGTGTCATATATTTTTGTGTTACTTGACCCATCCATTGCAGATGTGCGCGTCTGTGCGTGTGAGAGTATGTTTAATGCCAGCATTATGTCCGATTATTTGACATTCATTATACTGTAATTCATTAGATCTATTATAATTGTTATCATTATTTACGTCATGTAGAAGCAATGCACTTTGGGTGATCTCACTTTGATCTAAGGTAGATGTGAATGTACTATTGTACCAATACCACTGCTTGCACAGGACTATTTCTATGATTATAACAATGAATATTATTATTTTCATCGTCATCATTATTATCATTATCATTTTCATTAATTACGTCACGGAGAGGTGATGTACTTTTGGTAATCTCACTATGATCTACCGTAGATGTGAATGTACTATTCCACCAATACTAATGTTTACTATGATTTTTAATATTATTATTAATAATGATATTGTTATTATTATTATTATTATCATTATCATCATAATTATCATTATCACTATATTTATCATCGTCATTATCGTTAAATGGAAATAAATAACGCTCCATCAAAAGTCACGACTCTCAACTCATTATAAGACACTTCAAACATGTATGCCGATTATCATATCAATAAGTGGAAGAAACCAACATAACATGACTATCAATTAAATGCAATAAAATATACGCACAGCCTAACCAATATGTCAGCGTAAATGATACCACACAGATACAAGATGCCCCACCGTCACCCTTCATTTGCCCATGACCGTGATCACGTGGTTTATTTCGTCACTCATGCGTCAAATTCTCATTTCGTAAATGGCTGTCAAATGACCTTCTGCTCAACGAACAATGATCTTTAATGCAGTAATATCCCATATTCATTACAAGGATATTGTAATGAGCCGCCTTTTTCTGTTCAAGTTTCTTAGCTGAGCTTATGGCAACCAGGAAATGAAGGGGTAGCTCGGGGAAAAAATGGGTGTCCCCCACCGCTAGTGTTACCTTTTTTTCATATTGCTGGTATATTATATATTATTTATCATGTAATGAAACTGTAACAGATCCTTTTGGACATAATAAACTGAACAATATATAATCTTCACGCAACACTTGGGAACTATACATGCCCAAAACTGATGTTTGTTTGTTTTTATAATGAAGGTCAGTTGAATTTTCTTATGCTTATATAATTTAAATATTTTTGTATGATGTTCTTTTTATTATATACCATTGTAATTCAGCCTATGGGCTGCCATATTGTCATTTTAATATATCATTTATCTAAAGGTGAAGATAAGTAATGGTCTGGATGCAGAAATTTATGTGAAACGAGCTACAAAATACATTACTACCATAAGCATGAATAGAGACAACGAACCTAGATGAACTAAATGAAAATCGGCTAAATACCTGAAAAACAAAGATAAATATGTTCTTGACCTTGTGTGTTTTTTTTATGTGTGTTTCTTAGGTGGGTATTGTTTTGCATATGTTTTGTTATTTAAGATAAGGTTATGTTATGGATTGAAAGAGGATTGCCGAGGTTAAGATGAATTAAAGAGAGTTGATCAGTTGTCTCACGATGTGCAAACGTAGAGGGAGAGGGGGTAGAATGACATTTTGCTGCTGTGTACTGCTAATATTCATACGACCATAGACTATGCTGTGCACTCATTAAGGTTACATTTTCTGTAAAAAAAAAAAAGAAATATTAAATCATTTGTAAAAAGTATGAGAGAACTCTCCAGACATGACAATATGATGAACATTAAACGACAGTGGCGCGCATCTGCATTTATCGTTCTTTACAACATCAGAAAACACTTCTAATATTTCCATCCACATGTTCAATCGCCCAATTGTGTTAGAACAAATTAGCCCTCAACCGCCATGGTGATTGATAGCATGTATTTCTCCTATTGACGAGATCTTGTCATGTTCAGTCAATAACTTGACATGTATTGATCTATTCTTTTGATGGCGTCCAATTGAATATGATCGTTCACTCATATCTCATTATAGAATCAATTATTAACTTGTCAGCGCACATAGTGGAGCGAGATATTTTGTATGTTGTAAATGGCTGATAAATGGCCATCTGCATCAGCAGCACATATTTTTATTATACATCTCTTTATTCACTATTTGTATGTACTCTTGTACTCTTAAAATAAAGGGGGAAATTTTACCAAATATTGGACAGCATTTTACACAACTGTTTGCTTAGATCTATGAAACCGAGGATGATGACATGGGCGCACTCATGATTTAAAGACCAGCGGAGTCCGACCCGCTTGAGATTCTGCCCCCCCCCCCCCCGACAAGCAAAGAAAAAAGACCTATCAGCTAAACCTTGGTGTCCCTCAGCAATATGNATGTACACCGCGAATCAAGGAGATATCAGTATGTTGTACTCCTCTTGCCCTCATTACATGTGATTTTGTCGGGTTTATTGTACCGCGATCCCTTACCAAAGTGCCCGAACCAGGCGCCATCTTCCATTGATTCAATCTGCTTCAGAACTTAGTTTAGATGTCGAACACATTACGAGACTAACTAGCATCTGGTGTCGATGTTTATCTCCATTTTATCTTTATTCTATTAAAGACTTGTGGATCTTGATTACGACAGGACTGTGTATAATACTTGTGATGACATGGTGAAGTTGCTAAATACGATAATACATTTGGTGGCCAGGGGCCAATTGCACGAAACAGTCTTAGCTACCCTCTTCATGCTAAGACGACTTGAATTCTTGTACCACCTTCTAATATAGTCGTATTAGGGTGGTACAAGAAGTCAAGACGTCTTAGCAAGAAGAGGATAGCTAAGACCATTTCGAGCAACCGGCCCCTGGGTTACCCATATATATACGTTTATGACTCTGCATGTTGATCCAGCCAGTCTCTCTTTTTACTAAATGTACACACGTGAAATTTTTGCTAAATTATTATACATGTACATGATTTGTCTTTGCAACGTCTTAAATGTCATTTTCATCTATCTGCATGGGAATAAAAATAGTACAAAGGGCGAATGTTTTCAGGAGAAAAGAAGAAAGTTTGGATAGAGAAAATGATGTGTATTTGTGACGTTTGAATGATTTTGATTTTTCTTTCTCTTTTTCTATCTATCTATATATCTATCATGGGGTTTCAATTTTCCTCCTTAAAGTTTTCGAAATTCTTTACAAGTTGACCAAAGAATTAATAGAAGAGCCCGTTCCAAATTCAGTATTCTAAATTTTACCTAAATGGCCATGACATCTAATCGGTACATGAAAGGACAAATTTATTTCATTTTAACAGAGAGGGTTTTAAATTTGTGTGGTTCGGCATTTCTCCTGTGTTTCTTTCCACATTACGGAGATTAAGCAAGAAGACGGAAGGGCCGATCAGGACGTTATTTCTCAAGCGGGAAAATCTATATATTTATTATTTATTGATCAATATTTTAGCAGGATGCCCTCACAACAAGATGTTGGTATCACGTTGAACTTAAACTGCAATTCCCACGCTGAACTAACCAGGCAACAAAAGACTTGGAGTGATGACGTAAAATACGTCATCACACTAGCGTCTTGATGAAAACTTTATTCCTGGCGAGGATCGTTTTGGAATAACGTTCTGAACCTTAGCGGCCCGCTAAGGTCTCACTATTGCGATCAAACTTATTTTAGTTTTGTTATTGTATATGTTCATGTACTTTTTATCATGCAGGACCCCTCGTGATACAAACATCTTGTTGTGAGGGCATCCTGCTAAAATATTGATCAATAGATAATAAATAACTAGATTTTCTCGCGCTTGAGAAATAACGTCCTGATCGGCTCTTCCGCCTTCTTGCTTAAGCTCCGTATTATGTCTGGTTTCACTTCCTAAAGGGATTTATTTCAAATTTTTCCAATTATATAAAATCATGACACCGCATTTTATCACCCTTTTTCGGGGGCGTCTTTTGTATTTCATTATACTGACTCTATTTCGTCCCACGCCTGTCTGACATATCAGTGCCGCTTCTTTGCTCCCAAGATATTGGTCTTTTCAGGAATGAAAGGAAGACGGAATATTGAATCTGTTTGAAAATAAAACACGGGCATCTCGCCCCACTCTCACCTAATTACCTTTATTTGTTGGTGTATGACTAGAAAGATATAATAATTTATGTAATTATAATTACATAATTTCCCAGAGCAGACACCATGTGGTACAAACTTTTTTCTTTATAATGATGAAGGTCTTTTCTTGATAAATATGTTACATCTCCTTGGGATTTTTTAACTTTTATATATTGCAGTTTTTAAACGGTTACTTTATTCTCAAAAACCCTGTCGATTATAACGAAGAATTGCAAAATTGAAAAAGTAAAAATTTGACACCAAATCTAAACAGCAATTTAAGATTCATTTTAGGGAGTACTTTTTCGTCCCCATATACTGAATCTATATCGTCCCACGCCTGTCTGACGTATCTATGCTGCTCCCTATATGTGGTACCTCTAAGAAACCAAAGGATGTCGGAGTATTGAATCTGTCTGGCTTGCTTGCTGTGACGTTGGTGCTCATGTGTAGTCAATATTTAGAGGGGACCCGAATACTTGATGAGGAAGGGGCGCGGGTGAGGGGGTAAAAATCACGGGCAGATCGGTGGATCATGAGAACAGAAAGGTCCGCTATCCCATTTAATTTTCCCCGATCAAGCTTAGATCTTCGGTAGATGTGAACATACTGTATTGATCCGTGTCACCGTTTTTTCCTCTCAAATAAGCTCGATATAACCACATCTGCATACGTCAAATTCTCCAATATACAATGAATTGTCATTTTTGCTTTCAGCAGGGGCTGCAGAACGGATGGAGGGATTGCAGCTCCCCCCCCCCCCCCCCCTTTGTCCCACTCTGTCGGTAAATACGTAGAAGCCTAAAACTTGTTTATGACTTCCTCGCCCCATTCGGCACCTCTCCTTGAAGTTAATGGTGCCTTTAACTGGGGGTGTTGTCGATTAATCTGCGGGGAGGAATCTCCTCCACAGCCTAGTTTAAGAATATATATTAAATCTAAGATAAAGCTAAGATGAAATAATGAGAATACACACTGAAACATTAGGGTGCATCAGCTATTAAGATATCAACACATACAATGGCCACACCCTTTTTAGAGGAAATATGCACCGTATGGTGGAGATCTTTCCCTAGGGATGTATCATTCCAACCTAAAGCCCCGGTCACATAGGGCCCCGGAAGCAACACGATTCGACACGACTCTCTGTTCTGAGGCAGTTAACTGTGAATCAACAAAGAGTCGTGTTGAATCGTGTTGCTTCCGGGTCTCTATGTGACCGGGGCCTTAAGGGTGCTACCAACGGCTACATCTCTGGGGCCTGTAACATAAAAGAGATACGATAGATTTTGCAATTAATCGTATCTCCATGGTACATGTTTTGCCATAGACTTAGGAAAAAATGTTTATCGTAAGTTTGATTGCATCTTTTATGTTACAGACCCTGTTGTGGTAAAATTGTGCTCTTATTTCATAATGTGTCTCGTAAAGTTTCCGACCAAACATCTTTTTTCTTACTCTCCAGTTCTCATTTGTTATGCCCCTCTCTCTTTTTCTTTGTTCATAATTTGGATATTTTCTTCGTATTTGTTTCGACTCATTTGCTTTTTACAAAAATTGTGCAATATCTCCTTAGATACTAAACAGAAACCACTTGGATTATACAAGGTGTAGTTTTTGGGGGCTAAATACGGACTACATTAATTGAGAAAGCAAATAGTTTCTAACACTTTAAACCCAAGATCGTTGTAGAAGTACCAGCAAAATATGTACAATTCAGTTTAAACGCCTTACTATATTACTAAACATAATGATCTAGAAATGTGATAGAGGTAACTGCAAGTCTCAATGGAAAAAAGAATCAGTCAAATTTCAAATGCACATGGATGAAAGAAAAATAGTGGCTGTTATCTTCATGCATTTTGTTTACTCTCTATTTCAATTCTCAGTTCACCAAGAAACACTTTCCCTCACCACGCTCCTTAATATTAAAAAAGCCAACTTCCCACGCCCGTGGAACCGTGTAAAGAGAGTCATCTGTTTCCTAAGCAAGCCGTCCCTGCAATCATGTATCTCATCATGTCGCTGTCTATCCTCGCACGTATGGAGAATCCATTTTGTTTAGTTTTCCATCATCTTCTTCAAATATTGATACAACCCCTGCATTCACGTCATACAGCTCCCCAATACCCGCCACGTATACAGCTACTATCTCATAATATCACTCACACATTTTCATATACGGCAGCTACTATCACGGGAACATTTTGAGGCCCCCGTATATCATCGTTTGGGGCCAAAGCAATTAAAGCGCATAGAAACAAATTTTGCGTAGGATTTGGGGGTAATATTCTAGCAGCGCGGTTCTACGACGAGCAGATCACATTCGCTTTCGGTTCACGCAGTGCAACATGAATTGCAAGTTATACCACGTATGTCGTTACAAAATGTATTTTAAACACGTAATAGGAATTAGTAGTATTTCGGGAAGATAGTACACTTTTGAAATTTGGAAGACATTTCATTAGGTCAGGAAATATTTCAGCATCTATTTAAGTGAATTGCTTCTGAACATTAGTAGAACAGTGTGTGTCATGAAATTTCTGCAACTAGATTTTAAATTCACATCGAGTTTATAGCTTTCTATTCCAGTGCTCCATAATAATACCCCAAAGCAGGTGTGAATAACTGACAAGTACATGCCCCCTCAAGATACTGAAAACGGCATATTAGACCCTGAAATCTCCCCCTTACTCTATGATTAATCCACCCCGAGCAAATGAACCACTTAGTCGTTGAACGTTGCCAGAGGAGATCCCGATATTAGCCATATATCATTATGATAAGTGCATTCATCGGAAAACCAGTCACTATGTTCTGTTCCGCGACCCTTTCCCGCGGCAAACACATGTTATCATGAACAATGTTACTGGAAATGGTGTGAGGGGAAGAGGGCGTGGAGGGAGTATGAGGGTTTGACTTCATGCAAGGGCCTGCATGGTTTGTGTTTACATATCTGTTTGCAGATTTACGTATGAATTTACGAACGACTGGTGACCCTTTCTCAGGTGTGATTCAGCAACAGGGGTTATCATTGAATGGAAGAAAGGGTCACCAGTCGTGCGTAGATCTGCAAACATCTTTATGAAACACAACCGAGGACAGTTCTTGGAAAGGAATGGACTGTCGGCAGGCATTAAAATAAACATAGTTATTTATAAATAGTTTAACTAGTCAGAACGCCATCCTTATACCTACTCAAAATGGCAGATTAAACCATTTGAAAATTTTCCCTCCTCTATACTACCCAGAGAAAATGAACCAATGATGCTGGGGGATATCCACATATTAGCCATAATATCACCATGATACGTGCAATCACTCGGAAAAGCTGGTCCCTCTCCTTGCAAACCCGCGGCGTCATGGAAAATGTTACTGTAAATGGTGAGAGGGGAGAGGGGTGTGGG
>BQKZ01000064.1:209794-221668 GCA_036244855.1 Temnopleurus reevesii
GTCCTTCAAAGACGCGATTTCCTATCACAAGATACCCCGTCCTAGATACCAACAAGTTCTTGTAAAAATTAAAAAAAAAGGAATATGTAGAAATGAAGCTGTACATTTATATGTTAGTGTTAGGAAAGGATATAAGCTGCAGTAAAATATTCAATATATTGGGGTTTTCTTAAAATAACACGTTGGAGTATGTTCAAAGTTTGCTTGAATAAAATCGACCAAAATATAGCTTATTTATCGCAAAAAAAAATATAACGTTGTGCGTTGGTTTTATCCCCCAGCACACTGCCTCAAGGTGCATAAATTTCGCTCCGTTATCGCGCAAATCAGCGGAGCACATCATCACTAGCGGGCAGGATTGATTACATTATAACTAAAATGTGTCAGAATACGCGTGTGCGAGTCATTTCAAAATTTCGTACACGTCTTATTTTATGAATGTAATCAGATTATTGAATACACATCAGCTCGTTTTACATTAGTTTTATAACAGATCTATACCTTTAAGTACGTTTTTCCTCGTTATACTCCTGCACTTCGCAGATCACTCAGCTCAAAATTTTCCAACATAAACTTCGAGGATTGCAATCTAATTTGCCCAGGTCTGGATATCAAGATTTCCCCTTGGAAATCATATGAATCACATTTCGCATGCCGGAAGCTACGTAAGTTTGAGAAGAGACGATCCGAAATAGCGATCCGAGACCATTATTTCATAAAAATGATTGGTTGCATGAGTATCTTCTACTGTAGAGAGCGACAAATCCGTGATTTTGTTATATGAGCGTTATAGTCTGTGTCAAGCCGTATTGACAAGCCCTGCACGAAAGTGGATTAATGACGACTTTGCTGTCAATCGTACTTTTTAGCAAAACTGTCCATAATCATTAATAAAATATTCCATTACTATTCCATAACATCTATGTTGTTCTTATATATTTAGGTTACAAATGTTCGCAATAGAACATAGAAAAAAGAAAAAAATCAACACGATATAAAGTATTTCCTACAAAAAATAAAGTGGGCCATGGACAAAAGATCCGTTCGCCGTGAATTCATTATGCGGACACAACAATCACTAGCCGTTTCGATTTGAGTAAGATTACATAGGAGCATTGAATTGGTGTTCGAATTAATTTTACGGAAATTTAACGGAAATAGTTTATATCGTGTTTATTGTTGTCTTTATAAACAGGTTATAAATGTTCGCAATAGAACAAGGAAGAAGAAATATCGTACAATCTTCATACGAATAACAAATCACAGAGTATAAACATAAATATGGATATTTTAAAGAGATACTTAAGAGGAGCTCACTCTCAGGACAAAAATGCCATGTCAATGTGTTTAATGGTTAGTTGTAGTATCGTCATAGAAATTGATTGAGGAGTGTTAAGCTAATCGCAGCAATAAAAATACAAAATAAATGCTCGAATAAATGTATTTATAACATTTTCTCACCACAAAGGAGATGTTTAACAAGATATCACTCTCCTCGCCAAATTATGTGAAAATTTCGTGGTGGTTTTTAAAGAGCGTTTTTTGGTAATCGGAGCTTATACCAATATAATTACAAAATAAATGCCCGAATAACTGTATTAATTTCCAAGCCACAGAGGAGATGAGAAAGGGGATATCACTTTACTGGCGAAATGCTGTGAATATTTGATGATTACTTATAGTGCAATCTTGTATGTAAATAGATTAAGGAGCGCATTCGGTAATCGGAGCTTACGCCAACAAAATTAAAATATAAATTCCCGAATAAATGTATTCATTTTCTAGACACATAGTAGACAGCAAAGAAGATATCGTTTTCCTGGCGAAATATGATGATTTTTTTCATGGTTATATAAATGAAACGTAATTTTTTTTTTAATGTAAATGGATTGATAGGCGCTTTTGATAATCGGAGCTTTATAACAATAAACTTACAAAATGAATGCCTGAACGAACGTATTTCAAATAATTTTATAGGCACAAAGGAGACAGAAAAGGGGATGTAACTTTCCTGGCCAAAAAAAACTGTGGATCTTAATTTTAATGCCAAGTAATAACGTCACCTTGTATGTAAATAGATTAAGGAGTGTTTCGGTTATTGGAGCTTGAGATATTACGATAAATCGACAAGATAAGAACACTTGGTTAGAAATAGGACAAGGCCACCATTCGTCATGCTTTCAAGCATTACGAAACATGTTGCAGGAAAGTGCGATGGCTCTATATGGTAACTGTATAATTGCAACGCACTTTATATTTTTATTCGATTTTTTTTCTTTCATATATGAGATTCATTAATCAATTTTCATTTTGCCACTGCTTTGTTTCTGAAAATGTGTTGGTGGCAAATTAAAAAAAAAATCTTCGTCAAAATTCGCCCTCAGTCATTGAACTCTGTTAATAAAAAGAAAAACATTCACAGCAACAACAAAATAAAAACAGTATGACAAAGGCATTGGCTCTGATATTGACGTTTCGTTTCTTTTTTTTTTTAATGTCGGTATTGTTTTACATATTATCTAACAGAGAATGCTATAAACGTTTTCACTTGGCAGAAGGTAATCCCGTAGATTAAAACTCAAAGCTGAAAACTCGTCAGCCGATAATAATGTAAAGTGTTAAAAACCTGACCAAATCATAATTGTGTACCAAAGCATTTAAAAATGGAACACTTTGCCTTCTTACTTGCAAGCTGTTCGTTTTCTCAAAAGAAGACTGCATATATATCATTAAATAACTAGTATCAATATATAGCCATTTCTACAGAAGACAATCGAGACATGGGATTGCAGCCTCGTGCGAAAGGAACATCACAACGCTCTTTTTTTACGATATCACAAATATGAAACTATATCTCTCCTATATCATCACATTCACCCATGATGTCGAAAAAAATATCATTTCAGTGTTCATATCTCATGCACTCTCACATGGAATCCAGCGTCTCCCTCACAGTGAAAGCGGTCTACCCGCTGTTTGACATTCTGGAAGTCGAATATCTTCCCAACTCCTCAGAGATGAGGCTGGTGTCATCTGAGCTCACTTCAAGATGCAGTTATCAGATTCAATTATTTCATCAGGGCGACAGATTCCAAGAACAGTCCTGCTTCAATGTCTTATAATATGACAAGGTGCGCTGCGGTAGAGGTGGTGGTGATGGTGTATAGCTAGGGCTAGTGCGAGGAAGGGTGGTGGGGAGATGTAGGAGGGCCGGCCCCATGAATTTATTTTTGCGATAAAATAAGAATTGATAACCACTGATTAGATAAAAGGGTTCAGAGCTTTGTATTTGTCATCTATTATTTTTTTCCTTCCTTTATCCCCGCCCCATTATGCATTTTAGAGAAAAAAAATCTTGTACATGGCTATAAAATGTCTATAAAGTGGGGGCTATGATGCACATTGTTATGGGAGGAGTCCATGCATGAAGTAATTTTGCAGTAAATAAGCGAGGGCCTATGTTTTACGTTTTTATGTCCCTTTATTCAGTTTCCAGATTTTAAACCGACCACATCGTTCAATGTTACAAAAAGTTGTACATCGCTATAAAATGTTTTTTTAAACATATTTTCATCATTACCCTCTCTTTTTTTTAATATACCCATACGTGATTGAATAAAAAAGAAAGTTGCAAAAAGTTCTATCACATATTTGTTCAAATCTTACCTCCTCTTTCTTACTACATGTCCAATGAATTATTCCAACAATTAGATGCAGACACATTATTTTCATATCATATATGTTTCTACCATTGGATCGGAACATTTCACCCTATACCCCCTTTCGGCAACCATGGCAAAATCTCTCAGTTAATATTATCCTCGACATTCAAGGTAGAATACTGTTTTCCATACCACTTCATAATGATATTAACATGGTATCAATGTGCATGCATGCAAGAGAGAATTGACAAATGTTCATCCGGCATGGATAATATTAATGTTGCCATTCGACACCTCACTCATTTTCCAAGTCAGGACGAGGGAAGTCTGAAATGTACTCTTTGATTCCAACATTATGTACGGATATATACGATGACCATAGAAAAAAATAATCATCTACGATAATCAGCAATAAATATTTATCGAATATAGAGTTTGCTTTGCGTTTCAGAGAGTATTATTCATGCACTTGATATATAATTAACATTAAATACAGCTTCTGGCTGCGGTTTTATTGCTGACAAGTTGATATCGGACTTTGTAATGTGTGAACCTCCAAGCAAAACAAAGACAATCAAAATTTTCGTTTTTGCATTTTAAAGTATCTATTTTTTTATTCGTTTATATGTTTTATATCAGTAGGGTAACTCCATCAGTGATTAAAGCACTATTATCCTTGGAGGCCTTACAACAAAAACAAACAATTACACCTTTAAATTCCGGTATTCCGGTATCAAACTGGGATTGGCATTTAATGAAATTGATAATTAAGTATTATGTGTTTCAGTATTTTTTTCTAATGTGGCACTTTCTTTCCATGACACAAAATAATTCTAAAAGAGCGATCGTGGCGCCCGCGCAAGGCTAATAATAGAATAATCAAATATGTTTTGAGCTTGACCCACACATTTAGCGCTATTATTAACTTCTATTTCCATTTGAAAATAAATATTTACCAGTGGTGCCAGCAAAGAAGAAAACGCCATGTACTCAGGGGGGAAATGGTACGAATGTGGAAGTTTTGCAGTCTTTAGAGGTTATGTACTTGGAATATCAGTAATTGTGGTCACGGGTGCGATTCCGGCAACAATATTTTTGGATAAGAAATTCATTTGCACAATTCATTCTCATCTATTAATGTTTATTGGGTACTGTGAATCAAAGTTTGCAGAAAATACAACAGCAAATGGATGAAAATATCCAAAGCAAATGCAGAACATACCGCAAATATCATAACAGGGGCCTGTAACATAAAAGCTACGATAAAACTTACGGTGAATATTAATCATATATCATACGCTAAAATTGCGATTAATCGTATCTCTTGTATGTTACAGGCCCCATACCATCACAAAAAGGATAACAAATATAGCAGCCTTTCCGATTGAGGTATTTTGAAATAAAATTTAATACCCAATGAAAATTCGGCATCTCCTACTATATCGATACTGTTTATTCCTAGACAAATTAAATATATATATAGTTACGACAGCGTAACATAAAGGCCGATTGTGATATGATTCTGTCGTGTTTTACCTGACAATGAAAAACATGACGTATTACATGATGTTATTAAAAACTATATCATCCCACTGACAGTTTCGAAAGGTTATGATGTCATCAAAGGTCATCAAACTATATTTGTAAGATTTCCGAGGATCTAAAAATACGATGTCGAACAACCCACACGTGTTATTTCGAAATTAACACAAACAAATTTATTTATGTTCTTTCGGTCAATTATAAGTGCTCTCGTTTTCTCGTAGCGTTCAGTCTGCATCATGGTGTATTATTTTCAAGGGTGCTACAGAGAATGTGGTGGGTTAAATATCGCTTTCATGATCTTTCTAGGTCATTACGTCATTTTATTATGCTGTTTCCTGTGATTTAATTGGGTTCTCAGTTACATTTGATGAACAGAAGGCACAGTCAACAGAATGGAGCGTTGTGCAGCTTCTCAACAAAAGAAAGAAACAAAAAGTGACGGATAGGATAAATACACGGTTAAAAAGATTGTGGGCAGAGACATCAATACAAGAGAATACAAACAAACCTATTTATTACGTCCTCTTATACTCGGATTATATCAGAAAATAGTTGACTGATATTGATAAACACACAAGGCACAAATTTAAATAAGAACATTAGCGGACTCCGAACATATTTAACCCATAAAATAAAGTTGGTCATAGGACAGCAGATCCGTACACCGTGTATTGAGCTGCGCGGACACAACAATTACAAGCCGGTTCCGATTTGAATCAATAGCATAAATACAAAGGAGCATTGAATTTGCGTTCGACTCAACTTTTCGGAAATAGATTACATATATTCTAAATAAATTCCTTCAAAACACGAAGGCATGCATGTGGCGCCGAACGATTCCGTGAGACAAGCTTTGAAGGAGCGAGCTATTTACAATAGCTTTTCCCGGCAAAGTTTTCTTGACGAATACGTTCTGATGCCGTAATCATCGCCTCTATCACAACTATACACTGAGAAATTAAGGTACAATTTTGCACCCTTAGGGATGCAGCCGCTGGTACAATGCCTGGCAGCGCTATTTCGGGTGGAGATAAGGGTGCATATCTACATCCAAAAGGGTTCGATTGTGCCAGCGTCTGCACACCTAAGACCCGTATTTCTAAGTGTGTAGCAGTAAAGGTTTGCAGATAAAAGCAATGACACACATTGCAATGATTTACAATATTTACATATTTGGGGAAATGATTTTGTCATAGATTATATCTCTCCTTTATACACGACATAATCTATTTCCGTTAAACTAAGTCGAACGCCAATTCAATGCTTCTTTGTAATCCCATTTAAATTGGAACGGACTTCTGGTTGTTGTGCGCGCACCGTTTAATACATGGCGTATGGCTCAATTGTCCATGACCCACTTTAATATTTTGAAACAGTTTATATGTGTTATTCATTTTGTTTCTATCTTCCTATATTTTCAGATCAAACTAGGCGGACTGGCGGGCCTACTCCTAAGATGGCGGGCCAGTGTCTACAAGCTTCTGTGGCGTGAGATATTCGTCTTCATTATCTTCTACACCATCGTCAGTCATGATTTATATCTCTCATTTATATCAACTCTCTCTCTCTCTCTTGATATATTTTCAGGTCAAACTAGGTGGACTGGCGGGCCTACTCCTAAGATGGCGGGCCAGTGTCTACAAGCTCCTGTGGCGTGAGATGTTCGTCTTCATCATCTTCTACACCATCGTCAGCATCATCTACCGATTCGCATTCGATGGCGCAGAGAATGTGAAGATAAAGTTCGAGATGCTGGCCATCTACGCCTACGACTACACCAAGGTGTTCCCGATAAGTTTTGTGCTGGGTTTCTACGTCACCGTTGTCTTTGATAGGTGAGTACATCGAAAGCCATCCAGAGATCTGTAACTTAAAAGAGATTCGATACATTGAAAATTAATTGTATCTCTATGTCACACAATTTTCCATAGACTGGTTCACAGGGGGATACGACAATAAACAGAAATCGTAAATAATTACAAACAGAACAACGTAGTGAAATGCACCGATCTGTTAGGAAGAATTTCCTCTATCCATTGACATTAAGTTTTTGTGGATATGACATAAAAGGTGAACAAGTTTATTTTTACTGTAATGCACAAAGGTATACCAGAAACACTAATAATTTCAGAGTACATTCTATTTCTCTATTGATGATATCCATTGATGATATCCATTGACAAATGGTGTCTTTGGAGACAGATGAATGTGTATAGTGTTATTGTGTTCTGAATAGCAAAGGTAGAATACGATTTTAGTTTGCAGGTATGTTAATTAAACAAATGTCTTTAAAGCCATACACATAGTCACATTATTGACACTATAAGCAGAACTAGTTACAAAGACGAGAGCATAAAACGGGAACTACGTGAAAGCTACGTTTGAAAAGTCACCGGAACTAAGACAAGTCAATACTAAGAGCTCGGTTTAAGTATGACAGATTTATTAACATGATAACATTAATATTGTATTTCTGTTAATTCAGGAAGACATTATTATATAAATAAAATGTGTTTCAATTAGTACTATAGTTGTGTTTGGATTCTAAGAAAATTCAAACAATCTCTTTTTAGACCATTTATACACCATTGGCACAGCAGATGTTGTTTTGTGAGGACAATTATTTTGGCCGTTGAGGTAGAAGAATGCTTGTTTATTTGGATGGGAGATGATATGTTTGATGTTTTGGATTGATTCAGTGAGGCTGGTGCCGTGGGTTCCTTAATTCTTGACATAACAAACATTCGACCAAGGGAAAAAACGTTCAAATAAGAACATTGCTTCTATTTAAAGGGGAACACCCCCGTATTATTGTCCCGTCATTGAAGTAAGAAAATTTTCAGATTTCAGATTCAGATTCAGATATTTCTATTTTTCACTCAAATCATAACAATTACAATTTAACATAAACTTGCATGGATATAAACGAAAAAAAAATATATATTTTAAGACAAAATAACAAATGTTAAACATTATCACATATGGTACAAATATATAAACACGTTATTAATTAAAAAAAAAATGAAAGCTATATAGATCAAGCAAAACAGATTGTATTGCACTAAGTTTATGTTTTTGTGGATAAGATTCGTTAGTAAAAAATTTCAAAAAAAATCTTCGTCAATTTTCTACATATGGTAAAAACAGTAGAAAAGGGTAACCATAATTCATCTTGCTCAATACTCAAAATAAAGTATAAAATACGAGCGCTTGCTGTCGCGATGTCGGTTGTAAAGATTTCCATTGAATAGGTTGAGTTACTACTTTGCCAACCTTTAAAGGGGAACCCAACCCATAATTATCACGGTCTCATTGAATGGAGAGAAATCTAATGAACAGACTATGAAAAATAGAACAAAATCCAACAATTCATTCAAAATTTACGAATTTTTACATTCTCAAAGAATACCTAGATCCATGTAGCTGATGGGGATATGTACGATCGGCAACTTTGACATATGTGACGTCATATCGGACAGCTCCTCCTTCTGTATACCAAATTCCCCCACCTTCTTCTCTCTATTTTTGCAGAAAAGTCAACAAAATGTTGATTTTTCGCGAAAAGAATCATGATGAATCGTTAGTTCTAAATTCTACATTAATTCATGTTTAGCAAATTTTGTAATGATGTCGAGTTGTCCGCTAGTATGTCACATATTCTGTCAAAGTTACTGACCACACATATTACTGACCTTCAGCGACAGGGATCATGATATCATTGAAAATTCGGTAATCCATAAATTTTGTACGATTCATCCAATTTTTTACAGTTTGTTCATCTGATTTTCCTTAAAGTCAGTCCGTCATGATCGACAGGACTTCCGGTTGCGAGCGCGCACGGACGGCGTGTTGCGTATTGGCAACAACGATATTTGAAAATGTCCTTGCTTACGCTCCTTGCCAAGCTCACACACTCGGAAAACTTCGTAGGAATTTCCGATCCATGATATCGTCGCGTGTAGCTTTGATTCCTCTCCTCTTCAGCTTCTATTTCTCTACAAATGTACGAGACGCATTGCCGAGATGCGAGCTAGCGAAATATAACTTGCTCGCTTGACACTCCAGGTTAAATATGCCGTGATTTTTCTGTTCGCCAATCTTCGTAATCAAAATGGCTGCGGCCAGTTAGCCACGCCCTACTCGTCATGTCGCCCCGCCTTTAATGCAATGAAAGCACGATGATTCTAAGGGTGGTTTCCCCTTTAGCTCCAGTCGTTCCGTGCTTTAAGACGCCGTAACCGTCACGTCTCCTATAGAGGGCATAGTAACGTGATGGACCCTCTTTATTTACATTTCACATTTTTGCTACCAGCAGGAGTAGCTTTCGGGTGATACTCGTAGTAGCTGTACGAACTCTTCATGTGATATACACTCTAAGAATAATTGGGAAAATTTTACTCAAAACTGTGAAAAAATTGTTCAAGCGACTGGTGGTTTTAATCTACTAAACTGATTGTGATATGATTGATAGTGATAAGACTAGCTTTCGAATGATAGTAGCTGTACGAACTCTCCATGTGAAGTACACTCTAACAATAATTGTGCAAAGTTAAAACAACCCTAGGGAATATGCTGTCCTAAAAACTGTTGATTAAAAATATTCTTCGTAATTAGGCCTATATGTGGTGATATTTTATCCATGTTTAATTGAATTTGTTCCGGTTTGTAACCAAAAAAATGGTTAATAATAGTTGAAAACCATTAGCAGAGATGCTAACCGTTCCGGATTATGACTTATAGAATTTACAATTTACTATTTTTCAGGAGAGAAAGCTTACGGATGTTGTTGTCCTGCTTCCTTTCATGGAGAAATATTTGGTTCAGTTGTCTGGTGATTCACATTTTAATTTCTATCCCGCATATTCTTGAACGATTGGTATATCAAACAAGCTGTAGCACTCTTTACTATTAAAGCTCTATTGAAGAAATATCTTCTGTCTAGGTATGCTTCGTAGATTCATAACCTGCACGTTTACTCACACGCACACACTCTCACCATTTTCCCCCATTTTTTTTTATACCTTGAAGTGGTTTCTACAAGTTTATTTTAATGATTCTAATTTCGATGTACAGAATATTCAATGTACTAGATTACTATAGTTCATCTAGTTTTCTTTTTGGCATCTATCATTTCAAGCTGTTATTAGCTTACGATAGTGTTAGCCCCTGCATTCATCATATTTGTGTTCACTATTCTAAGACAAAATACATCTACTTGTTTGTCTGTATGAGTTATAATTTTTTTAATTTGTACTTTTGTTGAATAAATGCAGAATCCTCTGCTAAAAAAAAATCTGCATTGGTTGTCTGGAGAGTAGGTATCCCAGCGTTTTAAGACTGCAGAGAAAGTGAGCAACCATTTCACTCATCGTATCCACACTACGTCATCCCTGCATATTGTCTAATGTCATTATCAGGGTCATCTAGCATTCATTTTGGCATATGGTCACCATATGCCTCAAGTCGAAAAGATATATAGCCCATGGTACCATTTTTCTATAGGAGAGTTTGTGTATTGTGGTATGTGCTAGTACGACGAACATGTTTTAAAATGTTTTGTTTTCAGTTTGAATATGCATCCAGTCGAGGAAATATATAGCCCATTGTACCATTTTTCTAGGGAGAGAACTATCGTATTGTGGTATGTGTTAGAGGATATACGGCGAAAATAGAAATGTTTTAAAAGGTTTTGTTTTCAGTTTGAATATGCATCCAGTCGAGGAAATATATAGCCCATTGTACCATTTTTCTAGGGAGAGAACTATTGCATTGTGGTATGTGTTAAAGGAAACGACAAAAATAGAACTGGTTTAAGAAGATTTGTTTTCAGTTTTGAATGTGCATTCAGTGGTGGAGGTAGTTATTACGCTCTTGACACCATTTTGTCGGAGGAAACTGGTGAATTCTAGTACATGTTTACAACGACAAAAATAGAACTAACGCAATTCGTTTTCAGTTTTGAATAGGAATTCTTGTAATTGCATAATATGCATTTATTGTATTATAATGGCGTGGCATGCTGTATTGTTTTGATACTGAGCTGCCAACTGAGCTTCCAGAATATGCATGAGGTTAGAAATTTGAATGTGAAACACCAAACAGCTAAACCCACTATTTTCTCATAATGGAGATTATATAAAACATGAACAAGTAAACCAAAATGTGCTTTCTTTTGAAGTGGGATATCTACCACCATATTTGAAAACAGAAAAACAGGTCGCCTGGATAAGGAATGTAAATTATCTCTATCAGATCTTATCCCTAGCTTTAAAATCCTTACGTAATGTTGCGTAGTGTGAGAGCCGAAAGTGTTTTCTGTTCCAAATCTGTCGGTGGCTCTCCCGCTTCAAAGACGTAAACAGCGTGAGTAGTCCATGCTAAATAAGTCTATTCTGAAACTAACACCTCTCTAAAAATCAAGAGCGTCTGAAGTAATCGATCAGACCAGATTTTGACTCCCCTTCTTCCTTTTCTCCAATTCCCTCTCTCCCCTCTCACATACTCCCTTCCACCATCACACACATCACCTCCTCTCCCCCATCTCCTTCTCTCTCCCCTCTCCCAAACTCTTTATCTATCCCCCATCTCTTCCTCTCTCCCCTCTCCCAAACTCTTTATCTCTCCCCCATCTATTTCTCTCCCTTCTCCCAAACACTTCATCTCTCTC
>BQKZ01000064.1:221948-238726 GCA_036244855.1 Temnopleurus reevesii
CTCTCTCTCTCTCTCTCTCTTTCTCCTCCCTCTCTCTCTCTTTCTCCTCTCTCACACACTCTCCATCTCCATATCATCTAACATGCTCCCCATCTCTCTCTCTCTCTCTCTTTCCCTTCTCTCTCCCTCTATCTTTCTTTCTCTCTCACCTCTAACACACATACACTCTCCATTTCTCCATCTCTTTTGTCTCTCAGATGGTGGATGCAGTTCAAATCGATACCCTGGCCCGACCGGGTGGTGTACAACGTCTCCGCTCACGTGCTAGGTAACGACGAGGAGGGGAGGATTATAAGGAGGACCCTTGCCCGATATGTCAACCTAGCAGCTATACTCGTCTACAGGTCTGGGAGCAAGAGGGTTAAGAAGAGATTCCCGACTCTAGCGCATCTGGTAGAGGCAGGTATGATGTAAGAATGGTGGAAAATATCAAATTATGTATCTGAATGGAATTTTCTGTGAGGCGTTGTGAAAAAGTTCAAATTGAAAAGAAATTTGATTCCCATTTGTGTCATCAAAATTTTCTTCAAAAATGTAGGTCATAGTAAATTTCGATTACTATAAATAACTGTAAAGTTACTAGAAACCGATGAATGACGTAGTAAAAATATGCATTTAGTTATCATGTGTTTACACGATTATAGGTAGGTATTGTTGTGGTGAGAAGTATTCAATATACACGAGACCTGAATTTTGCGGAGATACATAATAACCGTATGCACAGGACATTTAGCTTTACGATGATAACATGACTTGCTGCATGAAAGCTGTACAATAAGCCGAAAGGGATAAAATAATAAACTAAACGTTAAAACAATATTCACCCTTGGGTATGGAAATATATAGATAAACTGATGTAACTAAATAATTAATTGTTTGTAAGCAATCCTGTACTTTTTTTCTCATAAATCAAACAATTTGTAAATATTATTTTATTTCAGAGCAAACTATGACAAAAATTATTGATCGCACATAACATGTTGCAATCTACTGTAGATTTAAAACGTAGACTATAGACAATGTAGACTTCATTATAGCATGTCGTTTTTCTAGAGAAATACGAAATAAACGTGGGCTTTATTGAATTTTCTATGGCAATAGTAAGCTAATGCTGCTATCTGAGACCATCATGTGTTTATATACGATTACATGTATGCATGATTATAATTTTCATCATTATAAGTACATGTAATACATACAAGTTATAAAAGTATTATTGCAAAATGTTAAGAGCGACGTTGCTGAATTGAAGTCGTTGTGATTTTCATTTATATCGTCAATATTGACATTTGAGAAGATTAGACCCTGAGAAGAGGAAAAACTCCAAAGTATATGAGTGCGTAATAACTGGGAAAAAAAAGTAAACACAAATTTCGCACTTAACTTTTTTGTGTTGGGAAAAGTCCATTGGTCAATACCTATACCACTAAATTGCAGTGAATCTGCTGACATCATTCGATTCAATTAACGAAGATTTTCCAATTATGTATGACACATAATATGTTACCATCTACCGTAGATTTCAAGCGTAACTTGCCCATTTTGACACATTAGACTTGACGTAGCTAATCATTTCTGTGCATAATGAATCTAATTAGCATTGACCAGCACGAAAGCACGTCTTCGATGATTCTATCGCCTCGCTAATGACATAATGAATAATCTAATTACGTACGATGATGACACTGAAATTTAGAAAGTTGTAAATTGTAGGATCTACATAAGTTGTTCAGTAAAGAAAATAAACACATGTTTCTGAAGATGCAAAGGCAAGAAATAATTCAAAGATTTGTCCCAACCCCAAAGACAACACACACACACACACACATATACACACACACACACACACACACACACACACACATGTACATGTACATGTACATACACACACAAAGAAAACATATATATATGTATGCATAATTATATATATATATATAATTATTATTATTATAATTAAAATTATTATTATTATATATATAATTATTTATATATATATATATATATATATAATATATATCATTGTGAGAAAGAGGTCACGTAAGATCTTTCTGAAAACTGAGGCACCTCTCTTTAATACAAGGAAACTGATATTAACATGGACATAGGTTTTAATCATTGAAGCAGAAAATTAAGGACCAACTTGCACACATTTGTGAGTAAACCCCCTTTGAGTAAAGATATGACTGTACAGAGGCAAATGCAAAAAATGCAGGTGGTTTTAAACTTTTGCAATAGACTGTACATATGAAAGTGGAGGCGCCGTAGTGTAGTGGTTCTGACTCTCGCCTTTCAACCAGAGGGTCGAAGGTTCGAATCCCACCTATGGCGTCAATTTCCTTCAGCAAGAAATTCATCCACATTGTGCTGCACTCAANTTGTATATATAAATGTATCAAACTTACAAGTATTTCATTCCACCTTGAAGATTAATAAAAGAAAGCGCTCGTGGAAATCAACTTGTAAACTTTGTCTTCTTTCTTGAAGTGAACTCTATATCATATCTTTATTATTTCTATACGTTCTCCATTTAACTCTATCTATTCTATACATATATATATATACACAAATACACACACACAGAGACTGTTTAGTAGTAAATGAATAGTCTCGACATGGGCACAGATAACCCAATAATTAAAAGATTTGTCCCAACCCCAAAGACACACACAGACGCACACACCTATATATCTACACACACAAACACACATGTACATACACACACCATACACAAACACATATACATATATACATACACACACAAACAAACACACAGAGAGACTGTTTAGTAAATAAATAGTCGACATAGACACATATAACCCAGATTCCAATGAACCTAACGAGGAAACGTTTCTTTCCGACAATTATGTTAAAGTTGCCTTCATACAATGTTAAACATGTACAACCGTACGTGTGAAATATTGCACAATTAAAACGAACTGACGCATTTGTGTAAATAGATGTCACAATAAAAACCGATATATCATGTGAAAGGGGTTTATAGGCATAAATATTAGACCAGTACATAAGATAAAGACGATTCGTACATCTCAAGCATGTATCGTAAATCACAATGTTACGTGCATCCTCGGGTGTATTCATGGATGTCGTATCACTCTATTAATCACCATCAGTCTCACTCGGGTAGTGCAAACTTAAACATTCGATGACGTCATCGCTGCTTCGTCAATAGCTATTCTGATTGAATATAAATTCTGATGTTGATTTTTAATTGATTAATTGCGATTCTGATTTGGTAAACATAAAAAAGTAATGAATATACGGATCTGTAAGTAACTGTGTACATTCGTTACACGCCGTGGGCGACTTTGAGCGTTACATTAATTTGAATTTTCTTACGTGTTGTGCTGATAGGTGTCATATGACGTTAAGTTTGATTTAGTAAATGAGATAATTTATATCTCTATACACTAATATCGTGGATGTAATTTTCAGTCAGTTATCTAGTAGAAAAAATGTTTACGCGATATTCATTTATACAGAAAAAGGTGTAAATATGCTCAGTGCACGTTATTTCGACTGTTCTTCTAAATATTTGGTGAACTGTACATCCCCCCCCCCCAAAAAAAAAAATGAAAAAGAGGGTTAAAAGGATCACGTCCTTGGACTTGTCGAACCAGCAGAATGATTTCGATACAGAGCTATTGTTTGTTTTATAATGACGATTCAATTTATGTAGGCACGGAGTGCAATGATATAATTCTCATTAATTTTGTTCACAGGCCTAATGACAAATGAAGAGAAGGATATATTCAAGAATCTAGGCACGGAAAATCCCAAATACTGGGTGCCCTGTGCCTGGTTCGTTAACCTATGCAGAATGTGTCGCAAACAAGCCCGTATCATCAGTGACCCGGCCATGAAAACTGTCATAGACGTAAGTATATACAAATCACATTAAGCTGGTGGTGTATGTTTATCGTTACATGTCCTCTCGATTCCAAAAAGACCCCAATGATTACGCGCATTAATTCAATATAACGACCACGCAACTTTTGAAAATTTGCACGGAATTGGATAGAAAGACAAGATTGGTGATTTTCCATCTAATCGCTGTGTGGACAGTATTTTGCCCATTTAATTTAGAAGAACAGGGACATCAATGTTCTGTGCTAAAGCTTGGTTACAATTCTCTTCATGATGAGTGTCAGTATAAAAATTAAACTGAGGCACAGAGCTTGGCTCTTTCTTTACAGACTTGGTCACGATTGTGGTTGGTGTGATGAATATAAACAACATATGAATGAGTGTATAATTCAACAACTCTACCCCGCCCCAATCTCTCTCTCTCTCTCTCCCTCTCTTTCTCTCTCTCTCATTCTCTCTCTCTCTCTCTCTCTCTCTCTCTCTCTCTGTCTATCTCCTTCTGGGAGAAGATATAGATGAGGTAATGAATTATCCAAGTAAACAATCGTTCAAACATGCAGCCTTTTGTTGTGTTATAATATTGTCAGAAAATAAAAAGGGAAATATTTTTCATTTTACAAACTAATATTACAAGAGAGATGACAGTGTAAAAAACACTTTTCCCCCAGAATCAGCTGAACAATAATCAACAAGGCCCCTCTCTCTTTCCCTTAAAATCACCCTCTCTTGCATTCTTTCTCATACAATCTTTGTCCTCGTCTCGCAACCTATTTCCATTTTCATCTCTGAAACACATTTCCATTTTTCCATCTCTTCCCACTTCGCGAACCGATCAAATCGCAATCTAGTTTACCACATTTCCCCCACAACCAGGGAGGTTATCACCAAGATAAGAAAGACATTACGCACGACTTTACGTTCGACTGGTACCCATTCTTGTGCGCAATGGTTCACATTATTATGCGCATTCAGCGCAAGAACTGGTACCAGTCGAACGTAAAGGCGTGCGTAACTTTAAGAACGATTTGGTGAAACACCGCCCAGTTCCATAATCAAATGAATACAAATAGGCTTCAGTTTCATATTTCAAAAGCGTAAAAATTTCTACAAGAGAATATTGGAATTGGTGACGGATCACGTTGTCCATGCAATACTTATATCGTACACATGAACACGCGTTTGGATGTAAAATGCCCGAGCAGTGAGATTTTTATCGATCAAACAAAAAATTTGTTAAAGACACTGTTCAATGTTGTTTTCGTTCAAAAAAATCTTAAATCTCATATTCTCAATGCTACGTTAAATGGTTGATGGTGTACATAAACTAAATTATGAAAATATTAGGATTTGAAATCAACGATAAGTGCTTGAAAAACAGTAAAAAAAAAACATATTAAAAAAATATTACCTAAATTGGCACACTTTGCAGTAATAAAGCGACAGTGACTTAAATTTTCATAGATATCTTGTTAGTGCCTGTATAATTTCCTCTTTTTTGGCATTCTTTGATGTTTTTTTCCATCAATCTGAATGTAACAACATAGGTCACATATCTTGATTTGAGAATTTTTTTAAATAACAAAATCTAAATGTGTGACATTTATTAACTAAGATGTCAAATATCATTGAGATTTATTATGGCATAAAATGAAGCCTCCTTGGTTGATTTGATGGGAGTAATTTAAAAACGTAAAACCTAAATCATTAATTACAAATTTTAAAACATTTCCTTTGAAAGATGACAGTAGATTTATTATCATGTTATATATAAGGGTAGCAAATTTTATAGTCAGTGTCAAAAACCCATATTCAAGATCATCAATTCATTCATTTCAACTCTGTTTTATCGTCCAATGGAGGAAATTCATTATTTTTTCACAATGATATACAGAGAGCAATGAATATTTGGTTTAGCATAAATAAAATATAAATTCAAGAGCACATACAATGTGATGTTAAGATTTTTAGAAAATAGTGTTTCACTTGATAATAGTGACCTCGTAGTCATTCTTAATAAAAGAAATCAAATAAATATTCTTGGATTCTGTTACCACGTAGTTGAACTAAGGTCATATGCCCACAAAAGTTTGAGCTAAGCCGAGCTGAACCCCTGAGTGTTTGTCCCTGATGAAAACGCTTTCATCAATTTCATGTTCCTAAATGGCGAACCTCGCCCATCGCTTTATATCAAACTGTGTATCTGACAGGACAGTATAACACGATATAAAATATTTCCAGGGCCCCGTAACATAAAGGTTTGCGATTAATTGCTAATCTGATAGCGATTGATATCAATCGCAAGTCTATGGCAAATCGTATACTAAAGTTTGCAATTGATCGCAAAGTCGAATAGCGATTAATCGCAAACCTTTATGTTACGGGGCCCAGAAAATGTAGTGGGTTATGCGACAAGATATACATACTCCATGTATTGTACGGACACAACAGTCACAAACCGGTTCCGATTTGAATAGCATTACCAAGGAGCATTGAATTCGCGTTCGACTTATGAGTATGGTATTCTTATGTGGAGGCGTTGTGAAGAAGTGGTTCCAACTCTCGCCTTTCAGCCAGAGGGTCGCAGTTCGAAACCCACTTATGTCGTTGATTTCATTTTCTGCTAGAAACTCATGCACATTGTGCTGCACTAAACCCAGGTGAAGTAAGTGGGTACCAAATGATTGAGCGCTGGTGGCAGAAAGCCAAATCGAGGGTAATGAAAATTGTCTTGAGCGCTACGCAGATTGGATACGTGGGATATTTGAATTACATGATTAATCATTATGATTATTATTATTATTATTGTTAATTCTATTATCATTATTAATATCATTATTATTATCATCATCATCATCATTATGCGTGGTTGTAAATATTTAGATTTATTGCATTTTTGCACTATATCATGATTTTTAAAACTAAATATTCCCCAAACTCTACATCGTAGTTCAACCCAGGTCCCATGTCCACAAACATTTGGGATAATCCGATTTGAACTCCTATACGTGTCCCCGAAGCAAACACTTCCATCAATTTCATGTTCCTAAATGGCGAACATCGCCCTTCGCCTAATTGCATCTCGCTTGTCGATATTTGAGCTAAATCGACCCAATTAGTGATGCGATAAGAAATATTTTTGCTCTGGGTGCTATATGTACGAGGGTATCATGTGCGGATGAGAGGAGTTGGAAGAGGAAGAGGATGAGGGATGGATGGGGTGGGATGGGTGGTGGAGAGCTATTGGGAGCGAGGAAGACACACATGTGTGATGTTTCTGTTTATGTATTTATTCATTCAGTTAGTCAGTCATTCAGTCATTTATCTATTTATTCATTTATTTACTTATTTGTTTGTTAATTTATTTACTTATTCATTTATCCATTTAATCCATTTATTTATTTATCATTTCCTACTTCTGGGCGGATCACTTTTTTTTAGCAAGAGGATGATGTTTTTCAATGTATCCATACGTGCTGTTATGATNAACCCAGGTGAAGTAAGTGGGTACCAAATGATTGAGCGCTGGTGGCAGAAAGCCAAATCGAGGGTAATGAAAATTGTCTTGAGCGCTACGCAGATTGGATACGTGGGATATTTGAATTACATGATTAATCATTATGATTATTATTATTATTATTGTTAATTCTATTATCATTATTAATATCATTATTATTATCATCATCATCATCATTATGCGTGGTTGTAAATATTTAGATTTATTGCATTTTTGCACTATATCATGATTTTTAAAACTAAATATTCCCCAAACTCTACATCGTAGTTCAACCCAGGTCCCATGTCCACAAACATTTGGGATAATCCGATTTGAACTCCTATACGTGTCCCCGAAGCAAACACTTCCATCAATTTCATGTTCCTAAATGGCGAACATCGCCCTTCGCCTAATTGCATCTCGCTTGTCGATATTTGAGCTAAATCGACCCAATTAGTGATGCGATAAGAAATATTCTTGCTCTGGGTGCTATATGTACGAGGGTATCATGTGCGGATGAGAGGAGTTGGAAGAGGAAGAGGAAGAGGATGAGGGATGGATGGGGTGGGATGGGTGGTGGAGAGCTATTGGGAGCGAGGAAGACACACATGTGTGATGTTTCTGTTTATTTATTTATTCATTCAGTCAGTCAGTCATTCAGTCATTTATCTATTTATTCATTTATTTACTTATTTGTTTGTTAATTTATTTACTTATTCATTTATCCATTTATTTATTTATCATTTCCTACTTCTGGGCGGATCACTTTTTTTAGCAAGAGGATGATGTTTTTCAATGTATCCATACGTGCTGTTATGAACTTATCCCTCCACCTTCCCCTCCTTAGTTTTGATTTTCCTTTTTTTTTTCTTCCTTTCCTTTCTTTTTCTTTTCTTTTTTTTTTGTTTGTTGGCAGTTAGTAGGGATGAAAATTTGCTTTCAGGGAGCGCAACTTGAAACTGTATGATTCTCATTGCTTGGTTTGACTGTCAGGTCCTTGGGGGCACTCTCAGGGCGCACCATCATAACTCTTGGCGATAATTTTTACTTATCAGGTTGTCATGGAGGGGGGGGGGGGTGTGCTAGATCCAATAATCGGTCGGATCTGGAAGTGAATCTGATTCTTGAGAGAGAATACAAATTAGTGAGAAACCCTTGCAGAGTGAGATTGGTGGTATGAAAATGTGAAAATATAGATAGACTAGATGCGAAATACATGTAACCCGTAAAACTATAGGCCTATGGATCCGTATATCACAGATATCTAGGGAAATTCTAATGAATGACAATCAATGCAACCAGTGCAAGAAAATTGAAAGAAAATCATAATAATATAACACCTGGAAACGGAGACGGCGTTATAATTTAAGACATCCCATAAAAATTAAATTTGCAGAGCGCCTTACACATCGTTGGATGTAAAGGGCCAATCACACCTTTGTGTTTATAACCAACGTCTGCCCAACGTTCAGAAAGGCGCTCCATGAACACAGAAATACAAAGGAAAGACGTACGTGTTAACGTCGAACGCAAGCCCAACAAATTCAACGTCGATCAAGCATCTTCTCTCTTTATTCCTACGTTGTTGACGATGCAATTTTTTTTCTTTCATTCTTAAATGAACGTTCGGGAAATTTCAAAGACGCTCGCTCCGTGAACGCAGTAATACAAAGGAAAGACGTACGCGTTAACGTCAAACGCAAGCCCAACAACTTGAACGTCGATCAAGCATCTTCCCTCTTTATTTCTACGTTGTTCACGATGGAATAGGTTTGTTTCCAAATTTTAAATGAACGTTCGGGAAATTTAAAAGACGCTCTTTCCGTGAACGCAGTAGTACAAAGGAAAGACGTACGCGTTAACGTCGAACGCAAGCCCAACAACTTGAACGTCGATCAAGCATCTTCCCTCTTTATTTCTACGTTGTACACGATGGAATATTTTTGTTTACAAATTTTGAATGAACGTTCGGGAAATTTCAAAGACGCCCGCTCCGTGAACATAGTAATACGAAGGAAAGACGCTTCGCAAGTGTACGTCGAATGGCAGCCGAATTCCTACGATGTTCACGAAATTGAGTTTTTTTTTCTCAAATTTTAAATGATCGTTGTGGAGAAGTTTGCTACTAACCTAAAAAGTGTGATTGAGCCTCCTAGGAAACGATCCCAGCGAGAGGGTCGCCAGGAAATGACGTTCAGAGATGGACAAAAGCGCGGGTCAGATTTCGGGAAATGAGATTAGAAGGAACGGAATCTCATTTGCACGCACGAGATGGTTTCTAGCGGCCACTTTCTAACCACGTATGATCAATTTAATATAGCTGCTTTTAAAAAAGGATGAAAGAAAGAAAAAGAGAGAGAAAGGGGGGTAGATGGGCGAAAATAGAGATGCAGATGGAGGTGGATGGAGAGGGAGAGGGTGGAGGGAAGAAGGGAAAGGGGTCGGTTGAGAAAGAACGGATTCTCATTTCCACGTATGACCAATTTGAATATAGCTGCTTTTAAGAAAGGATTAGAGAGAATGATAGAGATGGGCGAAGATAGAGATGGAGATGGAGTAAAGGAGAGAGGATGGAGATGAAGGAGAGAAGGAGAGAAAGGGGTTTGCATGCAAGAGATGGTTTCTAACAGCCACTCTCGACCCACGTATGATCAATTTGAATGAGAGAGGGGGTGATGGAAATTAACATAAAGGAAGAAGGAGAGGATGAAAGAAGGTATAAGATGATTAGATGAACGGAAAGAGAGAGAGAGAGAGTGAAAGGGAGAGACACTGGGGAGTAAGATAGAAAGAAGGAACGGAATCCCATTTGCACGCACAAGATGGTT
The DNA here is from genome assembly GCA_036244855.1 of Temnopleurus reevesii. Lineage (NCBI taxonomy): Eukaryota > Metazoa > Echinodermata > Echinoidea > Temnopleuroida > Temnopleuridae > Temnopleurus > Temnopleurus reevesii. The sequence goes on from BQKZ01000064.1 coordinate 232,155, forward strand.
TCTAGCGGCCACTTGAGAGAGGGGGTGATAGAATATAGAGATGGAGATGGAGGGAATGTTATAGGAAAGGAAGGGAGAAAAAGAGACATTGGAATCTCATTTGCACGGAAGATATGGTTTTAGCACCAACTTTCCACACAGGTATCAATTCGAATATAGCTACTTTTGAGAAAGGATGACAGAGAGGGTGGTAGAGATGAAGATGAAGGAAATGGGGATAGGGTGGAGATATTAAATGGAAGGAGAGAGAGGGGTGAGACATTGTGTAGTGAGATTGATAGAAAAATGGTATCTCATTTGCACGCACGAGGTTTCTAGTGGCCACTCTCGACCCACGTATGATGAATTTGAATATAGATGCGTTTAAGGAACGATGAGATAAAGAGAGAGACAGTGAGAGGGTGGGGTGGTGGTACAGATGAAGATGAAGGGGAAGGGGAGAGGACCAAGTAAGGAGAGAAAGAGGAAAAGGGAATCTCACTTGCATCGACGAGATCGTTTCTGGCGGCCACTCTTTGCCCACGAATGATCAGTGGCTGCGTTTAAGAAAGGATGAAAAAGAGAGATAGAGAGAAGGGGATGACGTGGGATATGTGTAGGGAAAGGTGGTGGGAGGGGGAGGGAGAAAAACAAAGAAAGTGGTTTGGTTGGTAAAAAGAACGGAATCTCGTTTACACGGTGTCTAGCAACCACTCTCTGCCACGAATGATCAGTAGCTGCATTTAAAAAGAAGATGAAAGAAAGAGAACGAGGGAGAGGGAGAGGAGATGGAAGGAAATTGAGATGGAGATGGAGAGAAAGGGAGAGGAGGGAAGGAGATAAAGAAATAGAGAAAGTGGCTTGATTAATAGAAAGAAGAGAATCTCATTTGCAATGGACCAGATGATTTCTAGCGGGCAGGTATGATGAATAGCTGCGTTTAAGAAACGATCGTAGAGGGACAGGAAGAAGTTAAAGATGGGGATGAAGGGATATAGGGGGAAGGATGCAGGCATAAGGCTTAGTCACACATTCTCATAAATAGTCAGTGCATCCCTAATATTAGTTGAATTCATCTAACAATCCCCATGTTGGCTATATATAGATTTATGCAAATGAGGAGCATGGCCAACGCTTGATTAGTTCGGTACAGTCATGTTAGCCTCAGCTAGCGTCTCCCCCTTTTTATTGCTGTACATAGGGACCATATATCTAATTCACGGTGGGCATATCGTTGGCTATCAATGCAAAATATGTCACTGAATCAAGGCAGGGTAATGGCCCGTTATATAGTTGATTAATCAAAGAGGTCCATTCCAAACGCAAAAAAAATAACTGTTATAAGACGTTCGAAGCTGTGTTTTGTAGCGTTTTAGATACACACAGTATATGTATAACTGATAAAACAATAACATCGACATGATCGAGAAATAAGAATTCTACACAATTGTTTCTACATTAACGAGAATGTAAAAGAAATAATAAAGCATTATAGGCAGTGGGAGAGTGTTCCATTCATCTTAAGTCCGGAAATTAACTCTTACCATCATCCTACCCTGCGGATAAAAGTTACGTGTACTTAGTGGGACGATACTTCAGCTTTCTCTACTAACATTAAATTTATTAAGTGATCTTTGCTCTCGTCAACTTTAAGACCGATTCACACCTTTGCATTTTTAGCCTGCATCGGCCCAGCGTTTTTGAAAATTAAAAACGCTCCCTGGACGCACAAATACGCAGGTCATACGGTGGACTGTAAGCGCAAGCTGAACGTCAGTCCATCGTCTGATCCCCGTATACTGCACGCTCGGGAAATGTCTTTGATAGAGAAAAAACATGCTCGGCCAAAATGCATACTAAAACACAAAGGTGTGAGTCGGCCTGCATACAATGTACATTAACATAATGTGGATATATTCTTTCCCATATCATCAACCCTCTTAAAACAGTTTCCAAACTTATAAACGTTTCCAAAATATATAAATAGGATAAACAAAAATGTCAGGCATGGCAAATCCAGGACTATTGATATCACAGGAATTTAAACAAATTTACAGTAGAGTTGGAAGAATTACTCTAAAAACACATGCATTAAATTCAGTGCAGTAACCGTGGGAGCCATACATTTTTAAAAATGTACGGAAAAGGAGAACGTTTACATAATGTGCTATAGCGTTATTAACATTATCTTAATGTTTTTTGTAAATACTATACAGGTATAAGCAATATCTGTGCTCATTATGTTAAATCCTAATACAAATTTGCCGCAAAATAGTATTGTAGCACTACATGTAAAGAAACCATTGCATTGTATTTTTTGTAACAAAGGACATGTATCATACAAGTTTGCTTTTCAACATGTCCTTTTCTGTTTTCGTTTTATTTTATGCAAATCTGCAAACTTTATATTTAATTTTATACCTCAAACATTCATTTTCTTGTTTTTCTGGTAAAAATGTATTAATGTATATTCACGGTCATTTAATTATTTTGTTTGTTATGACAAAAATGAAAGAAACAGAATAAATAGATAAATGAAATGAAATGAAATGAACAAAGTTATCTTAAACCGATCTATACCGAATTTCCTAAAATTGATTTTAACGCAATTTCAACTCTTATAATTATGGAAATAACGCAATGAGTATATTTTGAAAAGGGATATTGAATCATGAAAGGCATTTTCCGTTTTTAATCAGTTTAATTATGTTTGTTCTGTTTTCATCGGGATAGATTGAAAATGCCAACTGACCCCTGCCCCTCCTCTTCTTTGCATAACTCCCGGTGCCGGGTCCGATGACCGAAAGCTAGCCACCGGTGACTGAAACTAAAGGAAAGATGCAAATGCGATCGATCTTCCATCTTTAAAACAGTCCATGAAAGTGCTTGGACAAAATTATGATTGATTCATAAACCACCTAGACGGTCATTCCTAAATGCTTGAAATGCCCTCGACGCGATGGCATTAATTAATTGGAGGAGGAATTACGACTGCCCATTAACCAAAGTGTGTTCAATCTGAAGCAAGCAAGCGTTCAAACGCCACAATCTCAAACACACATTATTTCCACAGGCGAATTAATGAGGTGATTCGATGCTTTAAGAACTATCATGATAAGTGGCCCTTAGGCTGGCTGGCACAATAATATACTTGTGGCTTGACGTTTAATTTGGATGCTAATTCTAGGGTGAATATTGGATTAACCAATTCTCTTCACTTTGGTAATATTTCTTGCGCTCAGACGGTGTGTGTGTGGGGGGGGGGGGGTAGAGGTGGGGTCAATATATTTCTGCTGTATAAGAATCTTGCATTAAAACAATCATCGGAAAACTATTTTGACAATACTTCAGTCGACTGATGGTGAGCCATTTTTATTAAATCAATGAAGTCGATTAGTGAACAGTAAATTCACATCTAACGAAGATGTAATATATTGCGTGCGTCTGTAATTCATTATTATTTTTTTTTAAGTTAAAAGCAATTTCATCAACGGTAATGATGATGATTATTAATTTGATAATAATAATAAGGAATTCATGAGGAGTAATTATTTTGTCCTGTTTCCCTATCCTTTAATGGTCAATTCCGCAGATTTGTCATGTTCGTTACCATAACAGCGAGTGATCGTCTCATTGAAATTCCTTTAAATTTGATATGCGTATACTATTTGTACCATACGTGATTAATTTCAATGAAATTCAATTAACAGTTTTTAAGATATTCATCTATTTGGTGGTAACCGACATGACAATTTAGTCGAATTGCCCTAACCCAATATAGCATATTACACATACGGTATAACTCCTGCGGCTCATCACTTTGTGTTCATTACAAACGAAATCAAAATAAGAAACGTCGTGATAAGCATCTGATTCATAGATCCTTGTCATGCACATGTCAATATAATGACACCAATGGTATGAATCTTATCATCTCCAATGTGCATCATCCTACCATTATCGACCCCGCATCTGATACAAAGAGAACATTGCATTACTCATGAACCCTGGAATTGCTCCCTGGATAATGTTGCTCATGAAAGAAACATTAATGTGACTCATTTCTGAATCATCATGTTCCCCCTTTCCAGCAATGTATCTAAATTGGTAAAAAGGGAGAGAGAGAGGGGGGGGGGGGGAAGCATTCCCCAATTTTTGCTTTTCAGCGGACCCCTCCACTTTGTCTTTATCAGTTTCTGTAAATTTAACCCGCTGACTACTGGAACCGGGTAGTCTCTGCATAAAGTATATTATTGGAATTGCAGAATTCAGGAGTCAATGGGTTGAAAACTGAAGACATAGTCTAGTTCATTGTCAATATTTTCAACGTAATTTTATGCCATCGACCATTCTTATTTTGTTTTTGTCATGTATGTTAATAATTATCAAGTCCTTGCCTATGTTCATTATACTTTGATACATGTATTTTCTGTTGAAGTGAAAGTAAATGAATTAAACTGAAATTAAATGTTCAATTGATAAAATGCGCTTTCGGAATGCAGTAGTGTTTACTGATGTCAGAAGTTTTTGTTGCTTGTCATCAATGTCAAATCTCAGAAAAACTTATAGGGTCTAGTAATCCCACTGGGATCCAATCGTCCCCAACTTTTTAGTGATAACAGGTAAAAAAATATGTTGACTTGCACTATAATTTGCATTTGGAAAAATTATCAATCTTAACACCTGTCCATATTTGTGTTTTGTTTTCTTTCTTGTAGGAGCTGAACAACTTCCAAAATAAATGTTTCGAGCTCTATGGCTATGATTGGATTGTAGTCCCATTAGTTTATACTCAGGTAAGTGTACTATATAGTAATAGTAAGGCCCCAGTCACATAGAAGCCCGGAAGCAACACGATTCAACACGACTCTTTGTTCCGTTCACAGTTAGCTGCCTGATGCGAACAAAGAGTCGTGTTGATTCGTGTTGCTTCTTGGGCTCTATGTGACCGGCGCCTAATGTCTGTTTTTGTTTTCATTTTTTGTTATTAATAAACATTAATTACAAGTAGTTCATCATTCGAAACTTCCAAAGAAAATCATATCATATTATCTCTTGACTAAATCTTTTGAAGCGTGTTTTTATTATTATTATTTTTTGTTACTTAAACAGTTGTGCAAAGTGTTAAACAAATCTGGGCAACAAACTGTTCCCCAACAACTGTTAGTTACAATATGTTTAATTAATGGATGAATTTAGAATTTCCACCAGAAGCGCCTTGAGCACTCCGCACAGTGGATATGTGTGCTATATAAATTGCATCCATTATTATTATTATTAGTAGTAGTAGTAGTAGTAGTAGTAGTGGTAGTATTGGGCATATTGAAACAATATTGTGGAAATGTGACCGACTTATGATTGAACCTTTACGATTACACCATAAGTTTGACTATTCTTTTTTTTTAGTATGGGCAGTATGTTGCCCAGTGCCGGGTAAATTCTTGCTCAATCTTTTTAAGAGTGTAATAAGATTAAAAAAAAACAGGTTTAGATTGAACATTACATAGTGATTGCGAGTTGCTTGTATTACTTTTCAAAGAAACCTTACCCATGTACAGAGTACACAAGTATAATCTACTAGTAATTCATTTGAATAATTCATTTTGAACAAATTATCTTCTATCTTCTTTTATATGCAGCACATAAACAGTTCACGTAATATGAAAATATACCAGCAAGTAATTGCTATGGCAACCATGCAACGATAAATCTTGTTAAAGGGGTGAAGATTTAGAGTATCAATTTAATGGTATTTTTGCGTCAGCGGACTTAGAATTCGATGGAGATGACAATGCAAATTCTATTTTGAGGAGCTATAATATCTCATATTCTGAAAAGTGCATTCTCAATATTGAGATATAGTTGGTTATGAGGCGTGATTAAGAGATTCACTAGCACGAATAATTGAACTATATCATTCAATGTATTCTTCCTTGCAACTATATTCATATAATTTCGCACTGAGGAAATGTATTTCCCGGAGTGTAAGATATTTCGTATACTTTGGTACACATTAAATCAAACTTACGCCTAACAAACACGATATATATATTCTTTTCTATAAACAGTGAAAAAAATAAGCACGAATAGAATGTCAACATGCACGTGATTGGTTTTTAATGTGTTATGCCCTATCATATCTTTTAAAAGTCATTGTGTCTGCAAAAAAGAATCTTTGTAGTTATTGATTAAAGAAACGATGAAAAGTTATGACATCTCTTTCTATCATTATCGTTTGAAATCGATTTTGAAAAATGTTTTCAAAACCCTGGGGCCAGTTGCACAAAATATTCTCAGCTATCCTCTTCATGCTAAGACGTCTTAACTTTTTGTGATACCCTCAAAATTATAGCCATATCTACGCTAATGTGTCTACGTTAAGAGCTAGCTCAAGAAGTCAAGATGTCTAAAGGTATGGTCACACCGGCCGAGCGGAGCCTTGGCGGTCCTTTAGCGTAGACAAAAATTCATTACCGCTCGTAACCGTTCACCATCGCTAAACATACGTTGGCATCCACTAGCGCACCGCTTGATCAGCTCTCCAATCTGTTATGGTCCCTAGTTTCGCTCCAAAATGCAAAAGGTTTTGAGCC
>BQKZ01000064.1:252470-263760 GCA_036244855.1 Temnopleurus reevesii
TCAAAAGTGGAAATTTTGGTACTCGGTAATGATGAATATTGTAAGTATGAACGTTCTGAGCCGGTATCAACGCACTTCTATGATGAATGGATTACTTTTGTAAAGATTCGATTGTTCAGTACCAAGGATATTTGTGGACCGTTTCAGGAACAATAGCAACACGTTCCCCGCAAAATGGACTGTGGGCAAATGTGCACATGCAGAGGAACTTACAAACTACACGGAACTAACTTGTCTTCAATTTTAGCATCATAATACGCATAGCGGTTGTACTGAGGTTTGGGCAGCTCGTCTGTTTGAATTTGGATAATGTTATATTTTTGACAGGTAAGGTGAAACATGTTAATTCATATAAAATCATATTTAAGCTTGCAAAAGTAGTATTCATATACATGTATTTAAGCTCAGATAGGATGACGGTGTAATATTGCATACGTATATGTAGTATTATACCATGAATAATAACGGAAGGTATAACATATGCTTACTATATAGTTTGTATAAAATCGCAACAGTGGCAAGGCATCACATTATTGATATTATAAATATTCCATTAATTTAAAGAAGTGTCTTATCATGCAGAATTAAGAGAATATTATCAAATATTACATTTGCGTTCCATAGCCTTTCTCGCTCTTAGTATGCAAATTGAATGATTACGCTAGCCAATTAGTGGAGTGAGTATACTGATTTGGTCCACGGCAATATCAATATTCAGGTTCTATAATGATGAATTCTGAAATATCGCTACTGAAACTGATGTATATACAAGTACATGCCAAAAAGGGAATTTGTATATCATCGACGAAGTAATAAATCGAGTATAAGAACAAAAAGTATCCCGTTTTATCATCATTTTCAAGACAGAGCTCTTTCATTCCTTCTTAATATATAACAAAGATGACTTCTATTGACGTACACCCTCACATAATATGTTCGCACTGCATCATTATCATTATGATATCTGGAAAAACAACTCATGGCAACCATGAACAAATATAGCACATCATAAAATATCACCTGAGGGAACTTAATCACACCCACGATGGAAAATCTCGTATTTGACTTATAAAGAATAAGATAATTCTTCTGGCGAGGTTGCCTTAATTTGCAAATGAAGGTCACAAATGAAAGAATAGTGAGATTATATCTTTGGGCGAACATATAATATATGTATCTGAACTAATACGAAAACACATTTTCTTTCTCTCTTTTCAGGGTACAATTGTTCTTCGACAGCAACACACGCATTCATCTCAACAATAAATGTACAAGTTGTCATCAGCAGCAAATCTGAAGCACCCACATCATTCTAAGATGAGTAGTACAAGTATTACAAAGTTATGCGATAGTGAGGACATATAATATTGTTAGTTCTGAACAGACGAATGTATATTCTTAAAAATAATTTTTCATCCTACCTGTGTTCAGTTGGCTGGTATAGAGACGTGAGCTGTGGAGATGTTTCGTGACGTCAACAGTCGGCTGACGAATCTGCTGCGGAAAATACGAGGAGAGGACGACGATGATGCAACGTCGGGCTCGGACAATCCTTCACATATTCAGAGCGACAAAACAAGCATCCTCATCAGGGAGGACTCGCACATCCATGTCGCAGAGAAGATTCCAAGAACAGATCGGAAGTTAAATAAAGATATGAAATCCCAAAAGGACACAAATCATAATATTTCGTCAAAAGTGAGAAGTGAAGATGGAGTCCGTAAGCAACAGGTGGGTGCCAATTCATCACTAGAAAGGACCGGTGATGTTGATGGACTAGATGGTGTTCCTGGTGGCCCTCTAGATGAAATGTTCTCTGCAAGGACCTGTGTAGCATCATCGTATCGATCTCAAGGAAAGCTAGAATCATCAGAGTTTAAAGTCTTTGACTGGTTCAACATTTGACAAATGTTTCGCTATTAAGATTTTGTATCAGAAACTTGCTCGTGTGGATATATTCAACGCACTGTCATGTCTTGCTTTCACTGGTAAAATGTGGCAACTAGTTCGACTTTCCAAGTGCTTGATTTGAGAATGTTGCCGTAAACAGTGAAAATAATAAAGCTATAAAAACAGGGTAACTTGAATAGGGAACGAATTTGATAAATAACTATTGAAACAGCTGAATCTAATGCCTTTTCATTATAGAAAACATGCGTAAAAGTGATAATTTGCTTTGATTGCTTTGGAATGTTCAGTTGAATACCTTTCACTAGAACTGATGGAATGAAGGAATTGATTGATTGATTGATTGAAGGAAGCCATTTTCTATGACCAGAACAATTGATTCAGCAGGTCTACAACTCTTACTGAAAACATAAAAAGAAACATGCGTTGCGATGTAATATGCCGATTTACTAATATATTCAAACTCTTGGGTTTCTTGCCAACGAACGTAATTACGTGGTATTCGTATAACCGGTTGATAACAATAAGACTACAATACCTGGAATCCAGTTTGCATACATTACTTGTTGCTTTGTCGGGCAAACTTTAGGGCTGTCAAGAAAAACCTTTTTGTTAGAGGTATGCATATAATTTGCATCTATTGGTAAACCCGCATATTGGTGCGGTAAGTTGTCCGTGATCGTCACATATATTTAAAACCCGTAACTACTTTAAAATGTATAAACTCAATGTTTGAAGCATTACACACATGTTCCCATCATGGACCCCTCAACTTTTCAAACGTTCTACGGCTGCTGAACTACATTGAAATAGGAATAAGTTGTAACTACACGATCCATAAAATATCACGTTTGTATCAATTCTACAACAGGGTATACAAGTGTTATATTGCTATTTGAACACATTTTATCGGATATAATATACATGTACATAGGTTTAAATCGTAAAAATGCAATTTTGCGTGATGCAAAATTAAGGATGCATCATCATTTTGAATGGTACACTCTTTGAACACTTTTCTCCGCACCATCTTATCCCCCTTTTTTCTTATACACTCTTTCTGCTAGTCCAGTTGAGGACTCTGTGGCCTAAGAGCACCTGCTTCCGTTATCTGCTATAACCGTGAACATACAGGGATTACACAGAGCATTCAACCCACGCTGACAGAATCTGTTATTTCCTCACTGTGAGCACAAGGGACAAATGATTTTGGACAAAGTAAACAACTTCATTCAAGCAATCACAAAAGCTTGATACATGAACACATGAAAGAAGTTTCCTCCCCTTTTTATTTTCGGATAAATGTCAAACAGGTGTCACAAAATGAATAGGAAAGCTATGTCCTTTCGTGATCATGAATCTATTGTGAATGCTTGAAAGAAGTTGTTTACTGTTTCCAAATTCTTTGTCCCTTCTGCTCACAGTGGCTATGAATTGCGTCTCCCACATAGAGAACATTCTGTTGAGTTTAGTGCTGTGTGTGATCCCTGAATGTTCAGTGCATAGACAGATATTTAGAGGCAGGTGTTATCAGGCAACAGAGTCCCAAAATTGGGTAGTTTTCTCCCTCCTCGAGTTGTTCCCTCTCTTTTGCCCTCTCCACATCCTTCTCTGTTTCTATTCCTCCATCTTTTCTCTCGCACATTTCTAAAATGTTCCGTCCTACAATCAATTTTTCTTCATTTCACATGTCAACTCTCATTGTTGATTTTATATTCTGAGCTAAATTTTGGTCTAATATCATAATCCTACATGCAATGCAGTTCCAAAATTATTAATAGCTGCAATCTTTGATACAAATTTGCTCCATAAAATGAAGTTAATTTGTGAAATTTGGATTGTTAGTCAATGAACACTTAAAAAACAGCTAAAGGAGATGTAGACATAACATGATGAAAATTAATGCTGAAAATTAATGATTTACACACAATACAATGAAATCTAAAATTGTTGGAAACATTAAAAAATAAAATTAGTGAAAACATCTATTCTACCACCATACTAAAATGGAAAAGAATCAACATATCAAAACTCAACAAACCACCCTGTCAATAACAATATTCAGAGTTATATTGTAATTATTCAAAAGTTATAATACAAAGTAATATTTTTTTTAGAGACAACTCAAAATCTACTTCTTGAGTTCTATCTCAAAGTATAGACTGTGGTTCATAGCCAGTGGCTGTATACATCTTGCTGTAGCCAATATCATGAAATAACAACTACCATGGTATGTTCCTAATAAATGTTCTGTATGCAATAAAACATTTATTTTTCATGATTCCTTGTTTAGTATGTTTTTGTTTTCATATTTTACTCACATATGTTTGATATACCCTTCTCAAAAAAGTTAGGGACTAATACCGAATGTGTATATACAGTCCAACCTTGTCATAAAGAGCACTGATATAACGCAATCTTTTTATAACAAGGTAGTTTTCCTGATCCCATATCTTTGTATTTTATTGTATTTTGGCCTTGATATAACAAGGTTTCAATATAAAGAGATAATATCTCTGGTCCCAAGACCTCGTTATAATGAGATTTGAATGTGCAATGCATTCATTAGAGTTTTCATATCTCTCGGAATACGTGAAAATAACCTTTTTTCTTGAATATTATTACACACATACTGTATATTTTCAATTTGACTTTGCATTGAATTGAAAACAGATGATGTATGTGTTTGTAACTCCACTACCCAGCTTGGAAAGAGAGCCCATAGTGGTCCATAACCTTTTTTTAACACAATGTAATAACACTGTTGATAGCAAAATGCAATGTATACATAGTAAGATAAAAAAAGAGGTAATCATCTTTCTTAAAACGTAATAAATAGAATATCAAGCATACCAGTATGCAATATATGCAATGAAGTAAAAACTCAGCAACTGGAGGGAGTTTCATGAAGCTCGTCGCAATGAACAATAAGTCAGCGCTGACTAATCTAATGAGATCCTTTGTTGTCATTCGATGAAAAGCACTATCTCTGATTGTTGCTATGGTAACTGGTGACAATCTTTATGAAATGCCCTCAGGATCTATATGTAGAGATTACACCATCTCAGAGCTTTTATAAGTCCGGACTTTTGTGTGATTTACAAACTGTAATATTTGTTGAATATTAGATTGTTTCATTGCCAGGGTCCTATTTTCATTTCACAAAAAACAGAAATTAAACAGAAATCCATGATTAAACTATTACTTTTCATAGATTTCGGAAATTTCCTGACTTTCTATGACCACAAATTTGCTCTCCCTGTATTGACAGTGTCAACCTGATCAGACAGTTCCACTTCACATGAGGAAAGTATCAACTGTTAATAAACAGGGATCTCATGAGTCTACAAAATGGAGAACAAACCTGTTCTATTAATCTTACTTTTGGAACTATCAATTTTGCTGAATCTAAAGATTTTCTGACACCATCCACTTTAAATAATCAGAAACCAATTTGTAAGGTGGATCTCATGCAAGTTTCATAGTTGCTGCTAAAAAATGGCAATTTTCCCAGTTTCCGAGAAATAAGCATGGGAGAAGAAGAAAAGCAGAATTCTCTAATATACATGAGTTTTACATTCAGTTATGTCTTGATTTATCTTACGTCCTCTGACTCTGATGATGAAGATGAAGATGATGAAAGCTCTGCATCCTCTGCCAATTGCTCTGGTGGGGATTGCAGGTGATTAGGTAACCTCTCTAACGAACACTGGACATAAAAAATATGAAAAATTACGAGATAATGATTATTAAGATGAAGATGATGTTANGGTGTTTTCATATCTTCCTCAGATTATCACGTCAAGAGATGGCCTTCACCAACATGCCCAACAAGGTCTTTACAGAGGACGATGAGGTCATCACCGGCATTCTCACCAAGAAACGTGGTGAAACGCCAGGCAAGGCAGGTGCCAACAACGGCAGCTTGAGCAAAATGAGCAAAAGCGGAGGTGGAAACAGCCGCGCTTCAGTTAGCAATAGTCAAGGCTTAGAAGACAAACGCAGTAGAAGTAGCAGTAAGAACGAAGGATCAACCCCTAGGGTGACCCATAGACAACCGAGTCATGATGACTCACAGTACGACCACTATGCATCTATTCCCAATACACCACAAATACCTCAATCAGACTACGAGTCCGTCACCAGGCGGAGTCAATCCTCCACGCGCGGCGGTGGCGGGAGTAACCATGGCAACAAATACAATAATGAACCGGAAGTACATCGTCGGCTGAGCAAGTCGACGGAGGAGCGGAAGCGGCTCGCGAGCGATCGTCAGCACTCACGTCACCACCGGAACACTCAGTCTCTAGAAGGGAACTATAGCTCAGGTCATGAAAGACCTAGCGGGAGTGGTGGCAGTGTCAGCGGTGGTGGCGATAGAGGTAAAAGTGGTAGAGGAGAGAGGGGTAAAAGCAGCAGCGGTGGTAGTAGTGGTGGGAACTACCATCGATCGAGAAGCCAGGACAGAGGAGGAGGAGGAGGAGGCAACTACCATTCTACGCATGAGCGAAACAGTAATTACCATAACGGGTATCACTACGATGAATATCAGGGCGGCGCGGGAGGCAGTGATGCCCGCGATCCGCGCGACCAACGCGACGGTCGTGATGGTCGGGATGGTCGCGAAGCAGGTCGTGAAGTACCGGACGACGTCAAGGAACGTCGCAATGTCGAAGGCGTGATCGACGCACGGGATGTCGACATCAATGCTCTCAAAGAGTCCATCATTTGACAACGTGTGCGTCGCGTGACTAGAGACTATATTCTGATTTAAAAAAATTGCAAGTCTGTGTGTGAGGGAAAGTTTACAAGGCAGCTCCAACGATTATGAACGATCAACGATCTAGGGAAGAGAACATTCTCAGTCTCTTAATGTAAATATCCGGTCATATGGGGCCCCGGAAGCAACACGATTCCGGCACGACTCTTTGTTTGTTAACTGTGAATTAACAAAGAGTCGTGTTGAATCGTGTTGCTTCCGGGATCCTATGGGACCGGGGCATTATCGAGTGACATAGTGGGTAGAACGGACAAAGATATTGGACAAAATTTAAAGGAAATAAAAGCCCTCTCATTCATTCTTATCTGCAAAGAAATTAGGAAGAGGAGTCGTACCTGATCACTGAATAAACAGGAAAATATATTGTTAATGTCTCAGTGGGAGTTGTTTACTTTGTCCGGATTCTTTGTCCATTTTGCTCGCAATGTCGATTCATATCACTCAATGTAAAGAGTGGAGGGGTGATCTCTCACTCCTATCCGAATGGTTATAGAGGGCTAATCTAACCTAACCTCATCAAATCTTACTCTTTTTCGGGTGAAATTGTTCTTATTTTTACTCGAAAAATGTTGTCCTTCATTAATCTAATTCCTTTGAACGATTAACATGGAGGACGACTCTTTTTCGAGCAAAATGGACACTGCTACACTCGTAAAAGTAAGATTCGATAGGGAAAGAGTAGTTTAGTCGTATAAAATCACTTGGATAAGACTGAAACGTCACACATCCCATTCTGTATATTAGGTGACGAAATCGCTCGGTTACAGAAAACAAAAACGCGAAACATATCTATACAATGTAAGAAATATATATTATATATATATATCTTCCTATAAGCTATTCATGAAAAACATGCAGCGATAAATAACTAATATTCGGCAGGCTTGGTGTATTGGTGTTGACTATATTCATATATCACCAGCTATATACTCACATTTCTGATGTCGTCACCCTTTTGGATGTAATCACTAAAATATTCATCTATTTAATCAAGCTTTAAAGCTAACATCTATCAATTGTACTATCTTGTGCAGGTTCAACTCGATCTTTCAAGTTAATGTGACATTTCTTCCATTCTTTATTCTATTCATTGAAATAAATTGATGAAAAAGCGCCGAAAACACTATATTTGTTCTTTTGCCTACGTTCTGGAGTCGCAGATAAGAAAGCAGAAAGTATATGTGTGGTTTGAAAAGACAATAAAGACATTCTTTTGGATTGGTATCACTCAAAATGAGGTGATTACAGATGGAAGTAAATGGAGCGATGACATCAGACTAGTTATGCGATGTGCACACTGTTACAAATCATACGCGATATTTGGACATTTTCTCGAATTAAGTTGGATTATTTTTGTCATTGTTGTACACGGTGCAAACTTATTTTAAGGTGCGAAGATTATTTTACGAATTATTTTAATCATTGTTTGTTTAGACCTAGCCTTTTGAAATATTTTGATGAGTTTGTTTATGTTATTTAAACGTCGTTTTAGTATTCATTGCGTTGGTTTAATCTATGTGAAAATTTCATGCATTTCATTGCAACATCATTTCTTGCAATTTCATTGAGTAAGATCATGTGTCAATTTCAGCCGTCCAGCAGTAGATTTCATTAATTTATACAATAATAGGAATTTATTATTTAATTTCCCTAATGTAACATTAATAGCTTACATGCATTATTAGAATGGGAATACTCTGCAAAAATATAGTGTGGAAGATTTTTTTTTCTATTATTATGTTATAGATTCTTTAGTAGAACGGTATGGTGAGAGTGAGGTAAATGGATACTTGTTAAGAACAGTTACTGAAATATAGATTACGGAAATGAATTGAATATTATTATTTTTTTAAACTTTATATTCAAGATGTAAAACTCACATCGATTGGTTTGATCAAACTGGGGGATCTATGGCAATACCGCCATGCATCGAGTTATATCATGGAATTATATATTATGATGTCTATTTTGATTTTGCCTGTCGTTGGCCAAAAGTGTAACCATATTTTTCCATATGTTATCCATATTACGACTGGTTAAAAGTAATTCAATTGTTGATCAAGCTGGTAAAAATAATTAACAAAAGTTGTTATTTTTACACGTTTACAGCATGCTGTTAAAATTTTCAAGAGTGCAAATACGAACCCAACCCAAATATTCTTGCAGATCGGTACAGCTTTTAAAAAAATTCTTACGACCAAGAAGACATTCTGGGGGCACAAAAATCGAAAAGCTACAAGCCTGAAAATATGTTGGAAAAGGATTTACATCAGAGAAGATGGCAAATATCTTTAATCAACAGTGGATAAAAATTTATTATTTGAAATAGATGTTTTGCCAATACTGTTACCTATTCAATATACAGAATTTCACACCATAACCATCAACTTGAAGAGAATTTAGTATTTTTTTAAATAAATGATTTTCTATTCATGCGGAATTGTGAAATACCTGTGAATTGTGTCAAGTGACTAGCTTCACTAGAAGTGGGAAAAGTGACATTTTGTTACTATGAATTTGTATTATGAACAGAAAATGCTTGTAATGTTTAAACATTGTTATTTAGTATAGTTTCAATTTGCATTGAAAGGATACATAGATAGGACTTCTTCCTCAAAATTACATCGAATTAACAAATTTGAGTATGTAAGTTTTATTCTTCCGTCACATGTTGCCATTATAATGATAGAATAGTGTATGGATATATATGTATAAAGAACACGCGTTAAATATTTAACACCAATTATGCAAAAGCAGGGATGCAAACCGTGACGGAATTTGCACGAGGTCAAAGTTCAAATTTTAATAACACAGCAGATTAACAAAAGTAACAAAAAAATAACATGACAACTAGAATTATACTCTCTGCCATTCACTTGTGATGAAAACGTAACTATGATGAAAGCAGTGCGCAATCAATTAGTATATTCAAAACAGCTCTCAAAACTTACTAATGATAATTTTAAATAGACTACTTTAGTTCCATTATTATCATGAGAATACAACTCATGTTTATTTCAGAACGGCTGGCATCTCTGCAAAAGTGTTAGAACAACACCGGTGTATTTCTTTTAAATGTATTTTTGGTGTTAAAATTGATATTGAAATTCATCCCTTCATTGTTCTAACAATTTTCTTGTGTTACACAAAAAGGCATAATTGTTGTTGAATTAACACCTATAGTTTTTGCAGTACATATATTTCTCAAATAGAATTCATTCGCTCATAAACTTTCATATTTGACAATAATATTGTAGAAAATTGAATACGGCATGTCAATCCAGGAGTTTGTTTACCCGCTGTATCAATTAAATACACAGCAAAACCATAAGCATTACTGAAATAATGACTGAATTATAATATGTTGTTTATTTTTCATCCCTCCCCTAATGAATATAATGTTTATGTTAGTATTTTTGTCATTATTTTATCTACGTAATTATTGGATTGTTTTCAGATCTATAGAAAGGAATAGTTGTGTTTTTAAAATCCATTGTTTACTCAAAGTTTCAGTTTAGTCCCTGTTTCGTGATATTAGGGAAAACGAAGAGCTCATTTGCAAAAGGGGTTAAGTAAAATTTAGATCAAATTTTAATTCTAATATTAACTTAACATTATCTTGTCTGGAAGTTTAGACAGCCCATCTGAATCTTTTATAGCTATATAGTAAGAATATCTTGATCTTTCCACAATGAATTTTCCAGAGACACCAGTACA
Organism: Temnopleurus reevesii; assembly: GCA_036244855.1. Taxonomy (NCBI): domain Eukaryota; kingdom Metazoa; phylum Echinodermata; class Echinoidea; order Temnopleuroida; family Temnopleuridae; genus Temnopleurus; species Temnopleurus reevesii. The sequence continues at coordinate 262,876 of BQKZ01000064.1, forward strand.
AACCTGCAAAAATCATTGTTTTTTTCTCAGGTCATGAAAACGGACGGAACACCTTTTTCAAAAAGGGTTTTCAAACACTGATAACATTAAAGGACACATTTTATCAAGATTTTGTTTTGTGTCACCCAATGAAAAAGTGTAATGGCAATATTTATTTTAAAAAACCAAACGATATCATGATTGTAATTTAAAAATGTTCTGCTCTCGATTAGTCAAATTCAATTGCTTTTTCGTCATAACAAACGATGAAATAGCGAATCTTGATGCCCTTTGATGTTGAGATATTATTGATCACATCAATATGATTTTTATCGTCCGTTTTAGTATGCAAGCGAGTTTTATTTCAATATCTGATTTTGATTTCATTTGATTTGATATTTCATTCGATTTAATATTTCATTTAAATAACTATCAAACCTTGCAATGAAGCTTTTTTTCGAACTTCGATGTGAAATCTTGTCTACCTTAAATATAGAAGTAACACGATATTAACTATTTCCATAAAATAAATTGAGTCATAGATAATAAATCCGTATGCCGTGTATTCAACTGTGCGGACACAACAATTACTAGCCGGTTCCGACTTGAATAAAAGGGAACATTGAATTGTTGTTAGACTTAATTTTACGGAAATAGTATATATCGTGTTAAGTATGCATATTTACTCATTTTTGTCTATAGAATGAAAATAATGTCCTTGATCACCATCCTTTTTTTATTTGGTGAAACGAAAGTGAGTGAAAATTGCATTGCAAAATAAATATAGCATACTGTACCATGATGATACAAATAAAAAATAACCTCCTTTGTATATTCAAAATGGTTTATGAGCTCATTTGTCATTTGGTTTCTTCGCATGTTTTTTTTTTTTTTGGGGGGGGGGGG
>BQKZ01000064.1:269315-312312 GCA_036244855.1 Temnopleurus reevesii
TTTTTTTAACACAATGTAATAACACTGTTGATAGCAAAATGCAATGTATACATAGTAAGATAAAAAAAGAGGTAATCATCTTTCTTAAAACGTAATAAATAGAATATCAAGCATACCAGTATGCAATATATGCAATGAAGTAAAAACTCAGCAACTGGAGGGAGTTTCATGAAGCTCGTCGCAATGAACAATAAGTCAGCGCTGACTAATCTAATGAGATCCTTTGTTGTCATTCGATGAAAAGCACTATCTCTGATTGTTGCTATGGTAACTGGTGACAATCTTTATGAAATGCCCTCAGGATCTATATGTAGAGATTACACCATCTCCGAGCTTTTATAAGTCCGGACTTTTGTGTGATTTACAAACTGTAATATTTGTTGAATATTAGATTGTTTCATTGCCAGGGTCCTATTTTCATTTCACAAAAAACAGAAATTAAACAGAAATCCATGATTAAACTATTACTTTTCATAGATTTCGGAAATTTCCTGACTTTCTATGACCACAAATTTGCTCTCCCTGTATTGACAGTGTCAACCTGGTCAGACAGTTCCACTTCACATGAGGAAATTATCAACTGTTAATAAACAGGGATCTCATGAGTCTACAAAATGGAGAACAAACCTGTTCTATTAATCTTACTTTTGGAACTATCAATTTGGCTGAATCTAAAGATTTTCTGACACCATCCACTTTAAATGATCAGAAACCAATTTGTAAGGTGGATCTCATGCAAGTTTCATAGTTGCTGCTAAAAATTGGCAATTTTCCCAGTTTCCGAGAAATAAGCATGGGAGAAGAAGAAAAGCAGAATTCTCTAATATACATGAGTTTTACATTCAGTTATGTCTTGATTTATCTTTCGTCCTCTGACTCTGATGATGAAGATGAAGATGATGAAAGCTCTGCATCCTCTGCCAATTGCTCTGGTGGGGATTGCAGGTGATTAGGTAACCTCTCTAACGAACACTGGACATAAAAAATATGAAAAATTACGAGATAATGATTATTAAGATGAAGATGATGTTAATGATGATAGTGGTCATGGAGGTTGTGTTGGTGTGAGAATAATAATGTTGATGGTGATAATGATTATCATAGTAATATGTTGATGGTAATGAAAATGATAATGATGATATTGATGATGATGACTATCAACTAATGTGAGGAATGACTTCAGCGAATAATTTTACTTTTCATTTTTGATTATTAGCAGTTTTAGACATTGAGGAAACATTTTCAACATTTTGCTGTACATTTGTATGTGAAAAAATTGAAAAACAAAACGTCTTTTGCAAAGCAATAATCCTAAAGTGCATAGCAAATGCCAACAATTATTCCCTGAACTTTACCCCTCTCTAATGAACACTGGACAAGAAAAATATGGATTACAAGATGATGATGATTAAAATGAAGATAATGTTGATGATGATGGTTGTCGTGGGGGTTGCGTTGATGTGTTAATGTTAATGGTAATGGTGATAATGATAATGATAGTGATTGCAATGGTCTTAAAATAATGAAGATGTTGATGAGGAAAAAGAAAATGATGATGATGATAATGATGATGTTGATGATGACTATCAACTAATTTGAGTTATGATTTTACCCCAAAGATCAAGGTATCAAAATATTTACCATTATTCTCGATGTTAAGGAGGCAATATTTTAGTCACTCCATGATATTTCCAATATGATAAAATGTTTGTAATGCATGACTAATAAAGACATCAACAAACTGATTGGTTTATCTATTTATTATAGGTAAACAAAATACTTCATCCAAATACCAAGTCATATACTCATTTAACTCTTTACTTGGTTCTGTCAACCCCAGTCACCCATGCTGACTCGCTTCTGTCGACCCTGGTCGACAAGCTGAGCACACAGCAATCCATACTACTAGAATTACATAGCATTCTAGGGTAACATAATGTATTACGCTAAGAGTTAATAAAACAAAATTCAATATTTAGGTAAACCTTTTTGATGAATTTGCCACCAACTTTAAAAACTGCAACATCACTTCAATTAAAGGATTGTTCTTTTCACATTTCTCTTGAAAACTTACCTTCTTCACTTGCATTGCCACACCCTCAGGTAGATTTCTCTGGATGTATTCTAAGAAGACGCTAGCTGTAGACCCTGTTAAATGCTTCAGCTAAGAGAGGAAGATGTCGAGAAACAGAGTAAATCAGGATTAACTCACGCCGAATTCAAACAAAATGTTAAAAAGGGCAATAAATAAATACAAATGAATAAAAACTACAACTTTTTAAGGTCTCAAAACTTTTCCATAAGTATTAATTGCAACTTCAGACAGTTCAGAGACACAAAGGCGTAACACTCCAATATGACTGTTTCGAGAAAATGTTTTCAAAATTAAAAAAAAAATTTGGTCAACATAATAAAATTTGANACAAACACCCATGCAAATATTGATTGAAGAGAAGTTAGGGCTGCCGGTCCTCTTCTGCTTGTCAAGCAACTGAAGAGAAGTGTGGACCTCCCTCCCCCCCCCCTTTTTTTTTGCTTGTCAAAAATATCCTTGAAATCCATTTTTGTAACCCCACCCCGGTAAAAAATAAATAATGAAACAAAATTATCAATCGATCATTTGTCGGATACGGTTTACCCGGTGAATACTTCTCTTCAGTTTCTTTTTCAGAATACCCACTATTCATCTCCCAATTCTAATCAAGAGACATATCCCATAAATATTGTTAACGTACAGATGCCCATTTAAAATCACAATGTTGCTTACATTAAGAAATAAATAATTCAGATGTTGTTTACAAACAAATTAGGTACCATTTTTTTTTAAATTTTCAAAACAATGTGAGACGCTTTTCACAACCTGATTATTTTCCAACAACACTGTTGAAAAAAAAAAAAAGGATTCTCGATTTCCCCTCTATTTTTATAAATATGATTATAAAGAAACTATAAATCTAGACGATTAATCGCATCCCCCTGTAATAGGCGGGTTTATCAATAGATGCAAATGTTATACATACACAGAGGTTGATCTTGACAACCCAAAAGCTTGCAAGGGGCTCGCCCGATATATGAACAAGGAATGTATGTAAACTGCATTCCAAGTCATTGTAATTCAATTTTTGAAAAAAAAAGTTTAATGAATATTTCGTAACTTCTTGGGCTAGAAACGTGCATAAATTTGAATCTATTACTAAACTGACCAATTTGGGTAAACTTGATACAGTAAACTGTCAATAGCTTACGTTAAAAAAAATCATATATAATAGGCCTATTCAGGTCGAACATATTAACTAGGATATCTCTAAAACTGATATTTCCATTTCATCTTGGGCCCCTAATCTCTAGTGGTTAATTATTACCATTCAATCACACATCAAATAGTGAGCAAAAAAAAAAAATGACTTGTTTGAATATGTTTCATAACCATGATAACAGAGCACAAAGTCCAATATTGATACCGGACGACATGTCCTGAATTTACCCATCCCGTGTTTCCGTCTTTCTTATCAAAGTTCAAAACTTCAAACAGTTACAAATTCATCAATCGCTCTTGAATAATGAATACAAATAAGCATTCATTAAATCTGATCGACATCTGAATTTTACATTTAAGTTGTCAAAAGTGGAAATTTTGGTACTCGGTAATGATGAATATTGTAAGTATGAACGTTCTGAGCCGGTGTCAACGCACTTCTATGATGAATGGATTACTTTAGTAAAGATTCGATTGTTCAGTACCAAGGATATTTGTGGACCGTTTCAGGAACAATAGCCACACGTTCCCCGCAAAATGGACTGCACATGCAGAGGAACTTACAAACTACACGGAACTAACTTGTCTTCAATTTTAGCATCATAATACGCGTAGCGGTTGTACTGAGGTTTGGGCAGCTCGTCTGTTTGAATTTGGATAATGTTATATTTTTGACAGGTAAGGTGAAACATGTTAATTCATATAAAATCATATTTAAGCTTGCAAAAGTAGTATTCATATACATGTATTTAAGCTCAGATAGGATGACGGTGTAATATTGCATACGTATATGTAGTATTATACCATGAATAATAACGGAAGGTATAACATATGCTTACTATATAGTTTGTATAAAATCGCAACAGTGGCAAGGCATCACATTATTGATATTATAAATATTCCATTAATTTAAAGAAGTGTCTTATCATGCAGAATTAAGAGAATATTATCAAATATTACATTTGCGTTCCATAGCCTTTCTCGCTCTTAGTATGCAAATTGAATGATTACGCTAGCCAATTAGTGGAGTGAGTATACTGATTTGGTCCACGGCAATATCAATATTCAGGTTCTATAATGATGAATTCTGAAATATCGCTACTGAAACTGATGTATATACAAGTACATGCCAAAAAGGGAATTTGTATATCATCGACGAAGTAATAAATCGAGTATAAGAACAAAAAGTATCCCGTTTTATCATCATTTTCAAGACAGAGCTCTTTCATTCCTTCTTAATATATAACAAAGATGACTTCTATTGACGTAGACCCTCACGTAATTTGTTCGCACTGCATCATTGTCATTATAATTTATCTGGAAAAAAACCCTCAGGACAGCCATGAACAAATATAGCACATCGTAAAAATCACCCGAGGGAACTTAATCACGCCCACGACGGAAAATCTTGCATTTGACTTATAAAAAATAAGATAATTCTTCTGGCGAGGTTGCCTTAATTTGCAAATGAAGGTCACACATGAAAGAATAGTGAGATTATATCTTTGGGCGAACATATAATATATGTATCTGAACTAATACGAAAACACATTTTCTTTCTCTCTTTTCAGGGTACATTTGTTCTTCGACAGCAACACACGCGTTCATCTCACCAATAAATGTACAAGTTGTCATCAGCAGCAAATCTGAAGCACCCACATCATTCTAAGATGAGTAGTACAAGTATTACAAAGTTATGCGATAGTGAGGACATATAATATTGTTAGTTCTGAACAGACGAATGTATATTCTTAAAAATAATTTTTCATCCTACCTGTGTTCTGTTGGCTGGTATAGAGACGTGAGCTGCGGAGATGTTTCGTGACGTCAACAGTCGGCTGACGAATCTGCTGCGGAAAATACGAGGAGAGGACGACGATGATGCAACGTCGGGCTCGGACAATCCTTCACATATTCAGAGCGACAAAACAAGCATCCTCATCAGGGAGGACTCGCACATCCATGTCGCAGAGAAGATTCCAAGAACAGATCGGAAGTTAAATAAAGATATGAAATCCCAAAAGGACAGAAATTATAATATTTCGTCAAAAGTGAGAAGTGAAGATGGCGTTCGAAAGCAACAGGTGGGTGCGAATAAATCAGTATATCGGACGGGTGATGTTGATGGACTAGATGGCGTTCCTGGTGGCCCTCTGGATGAAATGTTCTCTGCAAGGACTTGTGTAGCAGCATCGTATCGATCTCAAGGAAAACTGGAAACATCTGAGTTTAAGGTCTTTGACTGGTTTAACCTTTGACCTTTGATTGTCGCATCAAACTTGCCTGTGGCTGTGTGGATATATTGAACGAATTATAGTTTCTTGTTTTCACTGGTAAAATGTGCCAACCACTTCGACTTTCCAAGTGCTTGATTTGAGAGTGTTGCCGTAAACAGTGAAAATAATAAAGCTATAAAAACAGGGTAACTTGAATAGGGAACGAATTTGATAAATAACTATTGAAACAGCTGAATCTAATGCCTTTTCATTATAGAAAACATGCGTAAAAGTGATAATTTGCTTTGATTGCTTTGGAATGTTCAGTTGAATACCTTTCACTAGAACTGATGGAATGAAGGAATTGATTGATTGATTGATTGAAGGAAGCCATTTTCTATGACCAGAACAATTGATTCAGCAGGTCTACAACTCTTACTGAAAACATAAAAAGAAACATGCGTTGCGATGTAATATGCCGATTTACTAATATATTCAAACTCTTGGGTTTCTTGCCAACGAACGTAATTACGTGGTATTCGTATAACCGGTTGATAACAATAAGACTACAATACCTGGAATCCAGTTTGCATACATTACTTGTTGCTTTGTCGGGCAAACTTTAGGGCTGTCAAGAAAAACCTTTTTGTTAGAGGTATGCATATAATTTGCATCTATTGGTAAACCCGCATATTGGTGCGGTAAGTTGTCCGTGATCGTCACATATATTTAAAACCCGTAACTACTTTAAAATGTACAAACTCAATGTTTGAGGGCACGAAAGTTGGAGCATTAACACATATGTTCCCATCATGCACCCCTCAACTTTTCATTACATTGTAAATAGTAATAACTTGTAACTACGCAATCCATAAAATATCATGTATGCATCAATTCTACAACAGGCATAAACAATTGTATATTGCGATTTGAACACATTTTCTCGGATATAATATGTATATTATATCCGAGAAAATTTGTTCAAATCGCAATCATCATTTTGAATGGTACACTCTTTGAACACTTTTCTCCGCACCATCTTATCCCCCTTTTTTTCTCACACACTCTTTATGTTGGTCCAGTTGAGGACTCTGTGGCCTAAGAGCACCTGCTTCCGTTATCTGCTATAACCGTGAACATACAGGGATTACACAGCATTCAACCCACAGAATCTACTGTCCCCTCACTGTGAGCACAAGGGACAAGCAACGGTGGACAGAGTAAACAACTTCATTCAAGCATTCATAATAGTTACATACACACACACAAAAGAAATTTCCTCCCCTTTTATTTTCGGATAAATGTCAAACAGGTGTCACAAAATGAATAGGAAAGCTATGTCCTTTCGTGATCATGAATCTATTGTGAATGCTTGAAAGAAGTTGTTTACTGTTTCCAAATTCTTTGTCCCTTCTGCTCACAGTGGCTATGAATTGCGTCTCCCACATAGAGAACATTCTGTTGAGTTTAGTGCTGTGTGTGATCCCTGAATGTTCAGTGCATAGACAGATATTTAGAGGCAGGTGTTATCAGGCAACAGAGTCCCCAAATTGGGTAGTTTTCTCCCTCCTCGAGTTGTTCCCTCTCTTTTGCCCTCTCCACATCCTTCTCTGTTTCTATTCCTCCATCTTTTCTCTCGCACATTTCTAAAATGTTCCGTCCTACAATCAATTTTTCTTCATTTCACATGTCAACTCTCATTGTTGATTTTATATTCTGAGCTAAATTTTGGTCTAATATCATAATCCTACATGCAATGCAGTTCCAAAATTATTAATAGCTGCAATCTTTGATACAAATTTGCTCCATAAAATGAAGTTAATTTGTGAAATTTGGATTGTTAGTCAATGAACACTTAAAAAACAGCTAAAGGAGATGTAGACATAACATGATGAAAATTAATGCTGAAAATTAATGATTTACACACAATACAATGAAATCTAAAATTGTTGGAAACATTAAAAAATAAAATTAGTGAAAACATCTATTCTACCACCATACTAAAATGGAAAAGAATCAACATATCAAAACTCAACAAACCACCCTGTCAATAACAATATTCAGAGTTATATTGTATTTATTCAAAAGTTATAATACAAAGTAATATTTTTTTTAGAGACAACTCAAAATCTACTTCTTGAGTTCTATCTCAAGGTATAGACTGTGGTTCATAGCCAGTGGCTGTATACATCTTGCTGTAGCCAATATCATGAAATAACAACTACCATGGTATGTTCCTAATAAATGTTCTGTATGCAATAAAACATTTATTTTTCATGATTCCTTGTTTAGTATGTTTTTGTTTTCATATTTTACTCATATATGTTTGATATACCCTTCTCAAAAAAGTTAGGGACTAATACCGAATGTGTATATACAGTCCAACCTTGTCATAAAGAGCACTGATATAACGCGATCTTTTTATAACAAGGTAGTTTTCCTGATCCCTTTTCTTTGTATTTTATTGTATTTTGGCCTTGATATAACAAGGTTTCAATATAAAGAGATAATCTCTCTGGTCCCAAGACCTCGTTATAATGAGATTTGAATGTGCAATGCATTCATTAGAGTTTTCATATCTCTCGGAATACGTGAAAATAACCTTTTTTCTTGCATATTATTACACACATACTGTATATTTTCAATTTGACTTTGCATTGAATTGAAAACAGATGATGTATGTGTTTGTAACTCCACTACCCAGCTTGGAAAGAGAGCCCATAGTGGTCCATAACCTTTTTTTAACACAATGTAATAACACTGTTGATAGCAAAATGCAATGTATACATAGTAAGATAAAAAAAGAGGTAATCATCTTTCTTAAAACGTAATAAATAGAATATCAAGCATACCAGTATGCAATATATGCAATGAAGTAAAAACTCAGCAACTGGAGGGAGTTTCATGAAGCTCGTCGCAATGAACAATAAGTCAGCGCTGACTAATCTAATGAGATCCTTTGTTGTCATTCGATGAAAAGCACTATCTCTGATTGTTGCTATGGTAACTGGTGACAATCTTTATGAAATGCCCTCAGGATCTATATGTAGAGATTACACCATCTCCGAGCTTTTATAAGTCCGGACTTTTGTGTGATTTACAAACTGTAATATTTGTTGAATATTAGATTGTTTCATTGCCAGGGTCCTATTTTCATTTCACAAAAAACAGAAATTAAACAGAAATCCATGATTAAACTATTACTTTTCATAGATTTCGGAAATTTCCTGACTTTCTATGACCACAAATTTGCTCTCCCTGTATTGACAGTGTCAACCTGCTCAGACAGTTCCACTTCACATGAGGAAAGTATCAACTGTTAATAAACAGGGATCTCATGAGTCTACAAAATGGAGAACAAACCTGTTCTATTAATCTTACTTTTGGAACTATCAATTTTGCTGAATCTAAAGATTTTCTGACACCATCCACTTTAAATCATCAGAAACCAATTTGTAAGGTGGATCTCATGCAAGTTTCATAGTTGCTGCTAAAAACTGGCAATTTTCCCAGTTTCCGAGAAATAAGCATGGGAGAAGAAGAAAAGCAGAATTCTCTAATATACATGAGTTTTACATTCAGTTATGTCTTGATTTATCTTCCGTCCTCTGACTCTGATGATGAAGATGAAGATGATGAAAGCTCTGCATCCTCTGCCAATTGCTCTGGTGGGGATTGCAGGTGATTAGGTAACCTCTCTAACGAACACTGGACATAAAAAATATGAAAAATTACGAGATAATGATTATTAAGATGAAGATGATGTTAATGATGATAGTGGTCATGGAGGTTGTGTTGGTGTGAGAATAATAATGTTGATGGTGATAATGATTATCATAGTAATATGTTGATGGTAATGAAAATGATAATGATGATATTGATGATGATGACTATCAACTAATGTGAGGAATGACTTCAGCGAATAATTTTACTTTTCATTTTTGATTATTAGCAGTTTTAGACATTGAGGAAACATTTTCAACATTTTGCTGTACATTTGTATGTGAAAAAATTGAAAAACAAAACGTCTTTTGCAAAGCAATAATCCTAAAGTGCATAGCAAATGCCAACAATTATTCCCTGAACTTTACCCCTCTCTAATGAACACTGGACAAGAAAAATATGGATTACAAGATGATGATGATTAAAATGAAGATAATGTTGATGATGATGGTTGTCGTGGGGGTTGCGTTGATGTGTTAATGTTAATGGTAATGGTGATAATGATAATGATAGTGATTGCAATGGTCTTAAAATAATGAAGATGTTGATGAGGAAAAAGAAAATGATGATGATGATAATGATGATGTTGATGATGACTATCAACTAATTTGAGTTATGATTTTACCCCAAAGATCAAGGTATCAAAATATTTACCATTATTCTCGATGTTAAGGAGGCAATATTTTAGTCACTCCATGATATTTCCAATATGATAAAATGTTTGTAATGCATGACTAATAAAGACATCAACAAACTGATTGGTTTATCTATTTATTATAGGTAAACAAAATACTTCATCCAAATACCAAGTCATATACTCATTTAACTCTTTACTTGGTTCTGTCAACCCCAGTCACCCATGCTGACTCGCTTCTGTCGACCCTGGTCGACAAGCTGAGCACACAGCAATCCATACTACTAGAATTACATAGCATTCTAGGGTAACATAATGTATTACGCTAAGAGTTAATAAAACAAAATTCAATATTTAGGTAAACCTTTTTGATGAATTTGCCACCAACTTTAAAAACTGCAACATCACTTCAATTAAAGGATTGTTCTTTTCACATTTCTCTTGAAAACTTACCTTCTTCACTTGCATTGCCACACCCTCAGGTAGATTTCTCTGGATGTATTCTAAGAAGACGCTAGCTGTAGACCCTGTTAAATGCTTCAGCTAAGAGACAAAGATATCGAGAAACAGAGTAAATCAGGATTAACTCACGCCGAATTCAAACAAAATGTTAAAAAGGGCAATAAATAAATACAAATGAATAAAAACTACAACTTTTTAAGGTCTCAAAACTTTTCCATAAGTATTAATTGCAACTTCAGACAGTTCAGAGACACAAAGGCGTAACACTCCAATATGACTGTTTCGAGAAAATGTTTTCAAAATTAAAAAAAAAATTTGGTCAACATAATAAAATTTGACCAGACAATTTGGCTAACTTTATGATTGAAAAACATTTGACAAAAATGTGTTCACTAGTGAGGTCAAATTCTGATAAACAATTTGAAAACAAAATCCTTGATTATTATTTTTGTAGTTCAAATGTGCATACTTGATTTCAGATATTTATGTAAGTTTTTCTAAATCTCTGACACCATACTACAGCCACCTTGTTGAAGAATGGCTTTCTAAATTGTTTTCTATTATTTCATAAAAATGTTAGTAGAGATCCGTACAATTCTATGAACGAATGGTGACCCTTTCCTGCACCAAATGGTCAAGAGTTATCGTCTGAAAAGGGGGTCACCGTTTATTTGTAGAGTCGTGCGTACATCTACGAACAGCTTTATGAAATACAGCCCAGGATAGATGGAAGATTCTTAAAAAGTGTACTTATATACTCACTTTGATAACTCTGTAATACGTCCTCATCTCATACTGTACTCTGTGCTTCTTGTAGATATGCCTAGACTTTAGGAGTGTCAGCCTTCTGATTGTTCTGAATGGCTTCGTTCTGAATGAATAAAAAGAAAGTTATAAATCAGCACCATATTTGTTATTCAATATCAAACAAAAAAACAAGATAATGATAGCTACTGAACATAGAAATAAGTACAATGCTGGCAATTGCCTAATGAGCTTGGGAACCAATGAAACTAGACAGATCGCAAAAGAGTTTGAACAGGAACACTCCTCAAAAATTGGCAGCAACAAGTTTGTATGCCCATTCTGTGTCACATAGATTCAAGGTTATGGAATTGCCATAACTACATGAAAAAGCTGCATATAAATGCATTATCTGGTATTTAATAGCCATGTCTAAAGTGTAAATGTGTTTTTTTTATATCCGGTATAAATAGTGGCTACTCGCTCCGATTCCCTTGGATGGTAACTTAAACTACAGACAGATTTACAATAATGTAGATAAAAGTTTATTCTTAGATAGGAAATAAATATGACGGAAATCTATCATGGTATAAAAAAAAATATGCAATATCAATCTGAAATATTAAATCATTTCACTCATTATAAAACCAACAACTCAACTCACATGCTCTCTATTGGGATATCCAGCTCGTTGGCAGCAAGACTGACATATTTAGCATAGCTGTCAAGAACAGCGTCTTCGTGACCTTTCACCTTGAGCTCAATCCATTTATACAGCTTGTCATCTCGCTCTTCGCTAGCCTGAATGTTATATAACATAAATAGTTATAATTTAATGAATGAAAGAACTTTATTTTCAAAAATTGAATACAACTAAATTTACATGTAGATGTCACAACACATTGATAATAGGACACAAAGATGAAGTAAGATTGGTAGAAGTGTATGGCACCCTTATTCATAAGTAATTATAATTGTGATAAGGAAATGTGAAAAAAAGGAATGCGTGGAGCGACATAAAAGTGGATAAGAAAATGCAAGAGGAAGGAAAAGGGGCAGAAAAGAAAGAGAATGACAAACAAGCAACAATAACAACAAAAACAACAACCACAACAACAGACAAGACATCTACAGAGAAAAAGTTGGAAAATTAGCAAGGGGGAAAGAAGGGAGAAGATGAGGAAGAAAAGAAATATTGCATAGCACTATGAGAGGGCCTAACACTTTTCTAGGTATGTGATTTAAATGTAAATTACAATTTTATACGACCTTACCACATCATTAAACAGAGATCAGTGAACAAACATTGATTTACAAGTCAGGAATTTAACTTGTGAAGTCCTACAATTTTGCCATGAAAATCTAATTGATTCAGTTACCAAAAGATCACAGAAATCTGACTTTAGTAATTTTTTCCCCAAAATATTTAAGAGACATCAGTGATATTTCTAAACTCTCCATTGTATTCAGTCAATAATATAGGGACAGACCTCCCAATCCATATGATGGAAAACGAGGAATGATTTGCCTTAAAAGAGTAAAGAAACCGAGTTTCCCATAGGACTGTGTAGTAGAATTATCAAGAAAATTATGATTTGTTTGAATGGCCTTGAAACCCATTGATAAATAGTCAAAACTTAATATTCTTTCCTCAAAATTCCTAATGGTTGGGAGGTCTGTAGTTACCTGAGCTTCTTGTCTGAGTGGATTGGATGTTGTGTACGGAGAAGCTACCAGTCGTTTACATACTGAAACCAGTGTTGGAGTCTGCAGTGGTAAGCCTGATACATTACAAGTCAGGAATTCAACTCGTGAAGTTCTATAGTTTTGCCATGAAAATCTAATTGATTCAGTTACCAAAATATCACAGAAATCAGACTTAAGTGATCTGTTTCTAAAATGTTAAAAAAAAACATTAGTGATATCCCTGTTCTAAACTGTACATTGTGCTTTAGCTATTAGGTACCTGAGCTTCTTGTCTGAGTGGATTGGATGTTGTGTATGGAGAAGCTACCAGCCGCTTACATGCTGAAACCAGGGTTGGAGTCTGCAGTGGTGAGCCTGAAAAATAGGAGAAAGACAGGATGAATGAGAACAAGAGAGTTCCATACACTGTAATAAACTAATTTTAAATGTATATCTTTATAAAAACACAGTATCTATACTTATTCTCTCTCTATCTTTATCTTCCACTCTCTCTCTCTCTCTCTAACTCTCTTTTGAAGTAGCAGAGGGAATGAAAAGCAATAGAATTTGGCAATACTGTATCTCAACTCTCTGTGTAAAGTTCATTATGATCAAACAAGTACATCCCTTTTAATCATCCAAAAGGTCTTTCCGTATGATCCTTGTACCCAGAATTCACAAAATCATGCTTTTCATATGAAATGAATGAGTTTTTTCTTTCATGCTAATCTTTAGACTGGTCAATCTACATATCCTGACAGCTGTTGAAACTTGGACTGGTATACTCTTAATTAAGCAAATATTACTTAGTTTGACCCCCCTAATTCTGACTCATATTTGGGGAAATTGCTTTAAAGTTCACCATTCCTTTTAAAACAAGTAATCTTGAAGCTTGCCATGAAAATGATGAGATTGATTAATTAGAGTCTGGCCTTGAAGAGAGCGCTTCAAATGTGTATAAAAATAGAGAATTTATGTTCAATTTCTGTACAATAAAACAAGACCATTGTGGAAATGTTTAGTATGTAAACTTACCTGCAGCGGATGGAGAACTGCTGCAAGAAAGACCACTCCTCAAATATTGTGATCTAGAATAAAAAATAGTGCAAACAAAATATCATGAGTTATAAATAAATTGTCAATTGTTCTATAAATTAGTATATGGAAGAAGAAACACTAAATAAAACCTATCATAATATATAATCATGATATTATGATTCAGACAGAGACTAGATTAAGAATTTGTTTTTAAAAAATACATTAAAAACATGATAAATAACAAATCATTGAGCCATATAATGTTGATATTATTCAAACACAATGGCATGCTCTAAACTGGTATGTTAAATTTTGGTGTTCATTTTTAACAATCAAAAGAAGTAAAAACTTTATTAAGAATTAATATAATATCCAACATTATGATTTACACACAAACTATAAACATAACAAATATACAAAGTAGACAAAGTAAACCTCATTCTATCCTTCATGGATTAAAAAAGAAAGGAAACACCCTTCACTGATCTTCTATGAAACAAATTAATTTGAATGTAACACCTTTTGTCCATTCCCTGGTAGGATGATAATTAAAAATTTTTCAACTCTCAAAATAGCTCATTTTCACAATAATGTTGCATCACTGATTATTATTGACAACAAATCCAAGTGAGTTATAATCACTCACACAATACAAACATAACTATATTGACTGACAAGAAACTGACATTGCAAGTCAAAGTTCATTTCTACATTATAACACCATAAATCTCAGAACATGCTCAAAAAAAAGGCATCACAGGACAATATCCATTGTTTTGAGCTGACTAGTGCTATATTGCATAAAAAAGAATGTTGATCTGTAACAGGCTTATGTAGATAAAGATTTAAAGATATTAAAATCCCAATATGTTATTATTATCAGGTAAATAAAAAAAAGCAGACAATTATGCTTACCTTGAGAACTGCAACAAAAGTCTAAATTTGCCAATATTGGTAGAGTTCTTCCCTAATATGAGAGGTTCCTGCATGAAAAATGAAACATGCATGAGACCTAGGGTGAGAAATCTCAGCCTCAAGTGTTTACTGTATATGGATCATGTTTTTTTAACCCTTTGACATGATGCAATATTTTACAGCTTGATTCAGAAATACACAGAATTATATCAACTCTGAGGCTTCATTGATAGTTTGAGTTTAGTTTGAGTGGGCCCCCTACATGTAATCTTTGAAAGGGAATTAACCCCAGACTTAGTTTAATGTGCTATCACTATCAGTGAATCATCTGAATAAATGGTTAAAATCTTTCAAAGTTTTGATTTGCACCCCTTATAGAAATTGATGGCAAACTGCAGGGAGGGAACATCTTGTATTTGCACTTGTGATCACAAAGAGAGATGACTCCCTCTTCTTCTTTCTTCTTCTTCATTCTTCAATCTGACTAACTTTGGTTGGCTTCCGCAAGTGTCATGAGTGTGAAGAACTGAGTTGCGTTGGGGCATATATGTAGTTTACATGATATGAGACATCATGGCTTAATCGTAGTTTAGGTCCCCAGCATTCACTATCCACAGTAAAGCTTTATAGACTTGTGTATGTGTGTAAAGAAGTGCGTGCAACGTCTGCGAGGGGATACCATGCATGCTGCGAGGGCCGAGGGGGGGACCTAAAGTACGATATCGCCGACATCATTTACAGCGAAGCATTGATTCGTTTATTATGCATGTCAATTAGGAAGTTAAGAGGTCCATTGACAGATATTGAGTCACAAAGAGAGAATTGGGAGCAGGAGCCGTGTACAGGGCTACGCCAGGGTTAGCTTCCGTACATGAACATAAACACATGGGACTGAGGTATTTCGAGTCTCGATAATTGAATAGGAATATACATCGATATGAATCAGTACTTAACAAAATTATTTGAATAAATTTAATCTAATTAGCTTTCAGTTTTCGAATATTTTATAAAATATTACTTACCGCATTAGAGATAACTGACAATTGATGCCCAAATAATCTAGTTATTGACGGAAAAAGAATGGTGCGTGTCGCCATCTTGAAACAGCTATGCGTATTATTAAAAATTCAAAGCTTAAAACCATAGATTAAATATATTTGTAAGTAATTTTTTTTTTTAATCATATTGGAAATATTGTAAAATACTATATAAATATTTTAATGTAAATATTAACTTATAACAAGAATATTTTGTGTAACTTATTTTACATTGATTGAACGATCCATGTAATCTATACGTCGTTTCTATGGACACTCAATTTACAGCTGTTGTTAAACGTATTGCTCTCGGAATTTCTTGTTTTTAATTAAAATCTTGAATCGAAAGTTTTTCTTTCTGGTAGAATTTTGTCACAAGAATGGTAAGTATTAGACGGAACCATCTTTTGCGACTGAGTTATCATAAAATTGAGGTAAACTTTGCCCAAACAGGCCAAAATAACCCAGTGACACTGGCAAAACAGCTCCCAAGTCCAAGACCCAACTGCCAGCCAGCTCGGCCTCGTTAGGGTATCCTCTTGGGAGGGGCCTCGCTCGGCCAGTTAGGATGGGGTGTTGCGGGTACGGACACTCAACAAACATGAATTCGCAATTATCTCTTCAGTATCGTGACTCAACTATCAATTAAAGATCTGTAGAAAATCATAAATATCTGTCCTTTGGAATATTGTCAACAATAATCTTTAAGAAATTCTTGAATTCAATGACAATGGTTCTTAGAGTTAGACTTAGTTCAAACTAAATGTTTTTTGTTTTTGTTAGCAAGAAATACAACCGACTGATGTGCAACTATACTCTTTGGAAGTTTTATGCACACTACGGGAAGAAGAAGAAGAAATATGACAAGAATAAAAGAGGGAACATCTAACGCCGGCGCTAATGCACTTTCGTATCCAACCTGATATCTGGACTTCCGCAGGTTTACACACGAAGGGAGGTTTAAAGAACGAGGCATCTCGATACTCTCGCTGCACACGCTGTGCACGGGTGGATAAGAAAGTGCATTAGCACCCATCTAACAAGTTTAATGTTAGGCAGCCTTAATGTTATTAAGAGAGAGAGAGAGAGAGAGATCAAGGCATTGTTTATTCAAAGATAATTCTGATATAGTCATACCTGCTGTATAGATATCGACCGACCTGTTTGATAACATTATTTTTAATTAGAATATTTTTAAAAGAGGATTCAAAATTCATTGTTGCCAATTTAGGAAAGGAATAATGATTGAATTTGTAGCAAAATAATTCCTGTCCTGAATGGGTTAACCAATCAAAAATAGGTTTTAGCCTGTGTAAAAAAAAAAATCAAATCAAAGGCTAGTCTGTAAAAGTAAATGTAGAGTTATTAACAGAATTTTCTGCTACCTAAGTAGATTTCTCACTTTTCATAACTAATTTCATCTCATTTCATCCAATTTGTACTTGATTGAATTGATAGGAAACAGGAAATGATCGAGAAAAGACAGCAATAAACAGTTACATTATCCTAGATTGAGATCGAGTTTTCAGGGATTTAATTTGATATTAAATAATTATGATCAAGGAATGTATAGCTTCAAAATAGCCTTGTATAATAGATGAAATGATGAATTATTGAATGAATATGATTTTAATAAACAATTAGTAATAAGAAGAATTATATATATAATGTATTTATCTAATTAAGAGAATGTAGATATTTTCAACACTTCTTCAATGATGTATCTAGTTCTAACAATTTCAATTATGCTATAAATTGAGTGAATAAATATAGAAATTAATATTTCAATAATTATTTCTTTCAGATCATATTGTTTTCTACAATTTATTATGTTTCTTATTGTTTTTCAAATCCAATTTTCTTCTCTGAGTTTTCTCTGAGTCTTTTTTTTTTTATGTCTGTTGATATCAAATGTGCTTCATGCCATGAATAGGAAAATTGTGAATAGATCCTGAACTATAGGTGTATTCAATTTGTTTCTATAAAGCATTGCTTTTTGAATGCTTCAAATAATTTCACATCCTTACATTAAAAAAATATAGTTTCCACCCAGTCCAAGGTTACTTGATACGGCTACCCTTCTGATAATGTCAAGTACCCTGTATGTATTTTCATGAACTTTAACCTTCATCCTTTTATCTCTGCTCCTTGCTCATTACAGTAAACCTATATTTAGTTTTTATAAGATTTTTTTTACTTCTCATTTTACAGTCAAAAGGCACCACGATCAAGGAAGCCCTTGCTCAATGGGTAAGTAGATATTTATGCATGTCTGATGAGGTATGATATTCAAGTTTAATCAATAAAGATTGCTCCTGACAAATACAATTGGGGTTGTGAAGCCACATAGAAATTGTTCTAATAAACGGAGACAAAATGTTACAGAATTATGAAATCAGGTATTGACGCATTGTTGAATTTCAGATTGTTAACCTCATGATCATACAAACTTACTTCAAATTAATGTAGTTCTTTATTTTTTGGTCTTTGATTTATTGACTAAGGGGGTGTTGCTCAAAAGTTGCAATTTATCACAAGTTGCAGTTGATCGGAAAGTGCCAATCAAAATCATTGTTTCATGCGCGTATTGTTAAATGCGCATACCGTGCGCGAATGAAAATGCATGTTACAATTTGCAAAGTTGCAGTTGATTTGCAGTTGATTATGAGCAACACCCCATAAGATATACTTTGGGATGGGGAATCCTGCTTTCTGTTCTAAACAGTTTATAGATATCAAGTTCAACCTAATGTATGCATACATGTAAGTCTAGGCAAGTCAGAGTAAGCATATGACTGCCCTGAAACTAGTGCACTTGCCTCACTTGCACAGAAATGATGGATCATGCATGAAAAGGCAATTTCACAAAAGCTTCCTGTATAAGATTCTTTGACATTTTCCCTACATTTTTAGTCAAGGCTTAGCTTGTGATTATAATGATGTCACTATGTTGTTTGGAGAAATGCTGTATATATTCATTATCACTTGCATTGCTATGTTTGGATAGAATATTTCCATAGAAAGATATCAAGACATGGGTGAAACAATCATTTTAATATAACTTGTTAATAGTTCATGGGATTTTTTTCTCCCTTTCTTTATCCATATTTTACTCACATAAACGTCAATGATTATTCATATCTGTATTAGATTTTGAAATTTTGACCTAACATGTCTAGCCTAAATGTTGTATTACTTTATCGATATTATTTTTTTTACTCACCTGTTCTCACTTTTTCGTCCTTTTACAGGAGAAAGAGCAGGAGGCAGCAGAGGGTTGTAAGGTGAAAGCTTCTGATGCTAAAGTGGTGAAGATGCACTTCAGGTATCCACCCATCGACAAGATGGATGCCTCTCTCTCGACGTTGGCCTGCTGCGAGTAAGCCTCTTATTCTTCACCTTCTCTTTCTTTAAAGTATTCTTTTTTGTGTGTGTATTTTGATATGAAGGTTGAATACATATAGCGCATGTTTTAGCCATTTTAATTTTGCTTTTATTTTTACAGTGATAGAACCATAGAATTCTGATATCTACTGTAGCTATGTTTAGATTTGTAGTTTACCATCATCTCTATTTTGTAGTTTGTTGTTTATAGATTACACCTCCATGTAGAGTGATACATGTAAGTAGATACACATGACTGAAAGTATTGACCATCACTTCTTCTCAAAATCAGTGAATTAGCGTTTACTGTTGTCTGTTTGATAGAACATAAAATGATTATGAGAGTCAAGGACACTTGATACTTTATGAAATCACTTTTTTTTTCTTCACAAAGCGAAAAATTAATAAATAAATCACTGTATCGATCTTGGAATACCATGATACTTAAAGGGGAACTACACTCAGACATTAAATTGCTCTCATTAAATGAAGAAAAATAAAATGAACAAACTGTGAAAACTTGAGCAAAATCGGATAATCCATTCAAAAGTTATGAATTTTCAAAGTTTTGATTTACACCCCTCATGGGCTCCTTAAATTGGCAAACGTACAGGCACAAAATGGCTGCAAACATGGAGAACTCTCCATTCGCTTTGTACACAAAATTTCACATTTTCTTCTTTTTACAGAAAAGTAGACCAAATTTTGTTTCTTCTGTTAAATATATTATAGCCACATCAATTCTGCAAGCATTCCAGAAAGAACGGGGTTGATTCCTCATTATTGAAATATGATATTGGTCCATTTTCAATAAATTCATATACAAACTGAATGAGGAGTTC
Source organism: Temnopleurus reevesii (assembly GCA_036244855.1). Classification (NCBI taxonomy): domain Eukaryota; kingdom Metazoa; phylum Echinodermata; class Echinoidea; order Temnopleuroida; family Temnopleuridae; genus Temnopleurus; species Temnopleurus reevesii. The sequence continues at coordinate 289,253 of BQKZ01000064.1, forward strand.
TCCATGTATGACATCACAGATTATGTAAATTAGCTATATGCATGCCAATTCAAGGATGCCCAGCACAGGTGGAAATTATGATTTTGGAAATTCATAACTTTTGAACGGATTATCCAATTTTGCTCAAATTTTCACAGTTTGTTCATCTGATTTTTCTTCATTTACTGACAGTACATTATTGTCTGGGTGTAATTCCCCTTTAAGGCATCAAATGATCGTCATAGCTAACACTAATTTGAATGTTATTTGATTGATGGTTTACATTTTGTATCTTTGGATATTTTTCTTGTTTTTGTGCTCATAAGGCCTATCCTCAGATGCTTGTAATACTTATTGAGACATGTATGAATAAATATTTTAATATTGTTGTACGTTATATTACAGTGAACGTTATGTTACATTTTGATGATGCATTCATGAAGTATTATTGTTTTCATCTTTTATTGCAGACACTTGACAATTTCAACAAACCTGATAGAAAAGATAGCAAACCTGAACGGCTTAAGTAAGTAGACCATTGATACAATATTTATTGTGAGATTTACAACCCATTCTTTTCAAAGATACTTTTGCTTTGTGAAAATGATAACTATAGAGAGTCATGAATATTGTTAGATTGTTGAATTTGTGAATTGTATACAGTGGAAACTCGATATAAAGAGATCTGATATAACGAAATATATATAATATAAAGAGGTAAAAAATCTTGTCCAAGCTCTTAATAACTTATTGTTTTTTAACTCTCTGCTATAAAGAGATTACTGCTATAACAAGGCATTTTTGATGGTCCCAAGCACCTGGTTATACTGAGTTTCCACTGTATAAAAGTACCATGATTAATACTGAGGTGTCCTGGCATGCGCCTGTAATCAAGCTGTTTGGGACAGTCATAAATGACCTGTGTTGGTCGCGGGCTCGATCCCGGCCAGTCGCCCCCTTCTCTCTTTCTTCTTCTCCTGGCGTAAATAGTCAAATTCGATTGATACATGCCGTAAAACCAAATTTCTTTCTCTTCTTCTTCTTCTTCATTGCATCAGGATGATTTAATGTAGTTTCATTTAGCTGAGAAAACATTGAAAGAATGGAACTATTGTCACTGAGCATCTGCAAAGGTTTCAATGATCCAGTCAAAGTTGGATCGTTGAGCAGAAGATTTATGTTACAGTGTGATGATGATGATGATGGCCTCTTGTATAGCACCGGTCTCCCCCACAGCTGGGCGCTCATGACGCTCGATTACTCAAAAATAATGTCTCACAGATTTCAATGTCACAGTCTTTCAACTGTTTTTAAATCATGCTTTGTTTTGGTCTCATCAAATAGCTTCAAAAGGTCGTCAAATGTTACAGTTGATGATTTGAGAGAATGCTTCTTTATTACAAGTTAGTGAAGTCAACCATATTGACCCCATTTAAAAATTGTGCATTGTAAACACATTTGTCTACACAGTAACTTTAACATTGAGCATAATAGGAGATGCTAAAATAAAATGAAACGCAAAGAGCAGTTCACCTGATTACGCCGTATATGAATGCCAGTTTATTAATATCTACTGTCTTTTTGTAATTTATTTCTAGAAAACCTGAAGATTCTGTCCCTTGGGAGAAACCTCATCAAAAATCTCAATGGTCTTGTAAGTATAATACTTGTCATTGTTTTAAAAAGTGCAATTTGCTGCCTTTAAGTACAATGCTATTCTTTTTACTCTGAAAGAAAATTAATTGAAGTATTAATGTTTCATGAATTTGTCGGGGGAGAGACAAGACTTAATTGCAAGTATAGGATAGCAAAGACCATTTCATAAAATTGGCCCCTATTTGACACTCATGGTAACAATTTTAATTTTGCACTGTGCTTTAACTGCTAGACCATTGATCCGTTGGGCATAAATGATTCCCATTTGTGTTTCAATTCAGTTAAACTATGTCTTCGTAATGTATTGTTTTATGTAGAGCGCCATGAGCGTCAGAGCCTGGCGGATACGGGCGCTATATAAATATTCACATTATTATTATTATCATTTCATGGTTTAAAATGTTTAGAGTAGAGTTTATCACAAGAAAATATATATTTTTCTTCTGATTTATCAATACAGGAAGCAGTGTCTGACACGTTAGAAGAACTCTGGGTCTCGTACAACTACATTGAGAAGCTCAAAGGTATCCAGGTCCTCAAGAAACTCAAGGTGATTGTTTAAGATAAGAATGCTTCTTAAAGGGTAATGAGGCAAAGAAAAACAATTTGCTCGTGGGTCATATATAGAACCATCTCCCTCTGATCATTCATGATGTTAAAAAGTCTAAGGAGGTGTTTTTCAAAAGTTGCAATTGATTGCAAGTTGTATTTGATCGGAATGTGCCAATCAAAATCATTGTTTGTTGCGCGTCTTGTTAGAAGTGCATGATAATTGCGTGTTACAATTTGCAACTAATTTGCAGTTGATTTGCGATCAATTGAAACTTTTGAACAACACCTCTTAGTTTTTAATACATTGAATTGAGTTAGTGCTTGTCATCCAATCAGATCAAGAATTGTACAGAATTAGTCAGCATTGACCAATGTGTCATTGTGACAAGCTTCCTGAAACAACCTCCACAAATGAAAAATATAAATTCCTCTATTCTTGGCTGAACTGTGCATTTGGATAAAATAGTCAAATACAGAATCAGATCAAGCTAAGCTGGAATGCACCATAAATGTGTATGATGCCTAAATCAAATCATGTTTATGAAGATTTTAACTATTTTATTCTGCATAGTTGCATGGCTGCTGAATAATGAATGTGTCAAATTTGTATCAAATATTGCTGAAAAGTTGAAAGCATACATGTTCTTTCATATCATTTTATTTTATTTTGATATTCATTTTTATTTCCAGGTGCTGTACATGTCCAATAACTTGGTGAAAGACTGGAATGAATTTGATAAACTGAACCAGCTACCTCTGCTCAAGGAGTTGGTGTTTGTAGGTGAGTGAATACTTGACAATAAAGGAAAATAAATGAGTTTTCATCTAGTTCGTCTAGATTTATTTATGTAAATACTTCAAGTAGATAGTGATTTATTTGTGAAAATATGACTCGGCTGTTTGATGTTAATGTTTGAATGACATTGAATTGATTAAAAATGTTAATATTTTCACTATTTGATAATTTAAAAAAAAAATTAAATGTTGAGGTATTTTAGAAATCATTTGCATGTAACATTCAACTTCTAAACACTGTGCATGACTGAAAATAATAATAATTCTCATATAGCTCTCATATAGCTCTCCAAATCTGAACGCCTGCAGCGCACTAGTTATTTTGGCCCAGATTCTTGGCACAGGTACTTCCGGTAACATTTACGTGTTTTCAAAAGTCTATAGGCTTTCTACGGTAAACTTCGTCAGCGGCTTGTAGTGTCATATTTTTTCATCGATTTTTGCAAATAAAAGCATCATTTTATATATTTTTCTTTCATATATGCATTTATTTGTTATATGGGTTTCTTTTGCGAAGCGGCCCAATGCTGGGCTTCCAACCAAAACAAAGAAATTAAGCTAAATACACATGGATTGAAATTTCGTAGATAGTATACAGTGAAATCAAGATGGATCTCGGAAGTGAGCGTGCCAAAGCCAAAGTGCGTGATATCGATATCACAAGGTGATATCGGGTGATATCGGCTATATGCGATAGGGAGAATTGCAACTATATTGCAAAGTTGTATACAAACTGCACACGAACACAACATCTTTTTCTTTTGAATAAAAGTATCAAAAACCTTTTCACCTATATCGCATTTATAATTGTTTAAAAGAAGGGTCTACCCAAAAATAATAATTTCTTAACAGAAGCAAAAAAAATTGGTGAGTAAAACAAAAAAAGGTTTGAAGAAAATTGGACAAGTAATAAAAAAAAGTTATGAATTTTTAAAGATTTGAAAAAATGGGCACATCAGTGGAAATTTCCAGAGATGTTGCCAATTTGATGACATCATGGGTGCACAATTAACCAGAGGTTTAATTATAAATATGGTGCAAAATTCATTATTTTTACAGAAAGTTGCAAAGTTTGTATGAATGGAAACATGCAAATAGTGGATCTTTACATCTAACATGAAGATATCCAATGGTTACAGTTTTGAGGAAATCATATTTTTTGGGGGGAAAAGTTACATTTTATAACATTGAATGAATGTGATAGATGGTCAGTTGTGCACCTGTGACGTCATTAGTTGCCAATTTGTCTAAGTATTCAAACATTTATAACTCTCTTATTAGTTGTCCGATTTTCCTCAAACTTTTTTTGTTCTGATCATCTATTTTCCTTCTTCTGTTGAAGGAATATAACTTTTTGGGTAGACTCTTCTTTTAAGAAAAGTTCGCACATCTTATTGAATGATTGATTGTGTCAAAATGCATTAGTTTGTCATTCTGAAGATATGATAAATCTAATACTCTCAGAACATCAAGAAGATGACCTGTCAAATGAATGAATGAATTAAACTATCAATTTTATTTACAATTTGAGAGCTTTATAGATTCAATCTTGTCTATTTCAATTCAATTCAATTGATATAATTCACCAAAGACAAGTATGAATTTGTTTTCAATGGTAATAAGAAGCTATTCTTACTAAATTGCATGACTTTATGAAAAAACTACTGTATTCATCAAGGTATTCATTGTATCGATGATCTTGAAATAGTGTATTATTCAATCCAAATGACTCACACCTGTGGGTTCCAAACTGTTGTTGATCACCTGGCGTAGTTTGAACTGCTTAAAAACATTGTCACACATTGCAGTTGCACAATTTAAAAAATTCTCAAACCAAGCTGTCTGTCCCATCTAAATATATTCAGATAGATGAAAAATCAACAGAGGATCCAAAAATAAAGAAAGTTATTCATGCACTATCAAGATATTTATGTACATTGAATTAAAGCGTCAGGATGACGCATTCATTCCTATACAAAGCCTATGGAGGCGATGTTTTATATTTTCGCTTGTTTCAAGCACTAAAAGTTGATTTTAAAGCCTAATATTTTCCCAGTTTAGTTTATATGCACCATCAACCTTTCAGATAACCTGTAGGATCTGGCAATTGAGAATTTTTTTAATGAAAACAATGGCTTTAAGATCGCAGATGGGGAGGTCCAAGGCAAATATGCTGAAGTGGGGATACACTGATGGCTCTGCATAGTTTGAATGTGGGCAGAGCTGTCATACTATGCTGCATCTTCTGAGCTGCAAATACACTGTTCCACCCTTTTCCCAAGAGGCACCTGGCAGTGGTGAATGACGTGGCTCTACCATGTGCTACTAGATATAGTCAAACCTGTCTATAAAGACCACCCAAGGGAGACAGGAAAAGCGGTCTTTATGAGCAGGTGGTCTCTATAGACAGGTTCATTTACATGTAAATTGCGTTCTAGGGACTCAAGAAAGGTGGTCTTTATGGACAGGTGGTCTTTCTATACAGGTGGTCGCTATAGCAGGTTTGACTGGGGATTGGTTACTTGATGACACAAGATGATGATTATGATGATGAATTCTCTCGTTAAATCTTCTTCTCAGGTAATCCATTGCAAGAGAACACTCCGGAGACGGACTATCGTGACATAGTCATGAAGAAGCTACCCAACCTCATGAAGCTTGATGGTGAGAATATTTTCACATTTTCCCATTTTACTAAACCATACGAATGCTGTGATATTCCGATTGCATTTATTAGATGTTGTTCTAAGTGATTAAAGCATTAAAATTACCATCATACAGATGTAGGAGAGAGGGGGAAAAAAAATTGAGCTTTTGCAGATTCGTATCAATCAGACAGCAGAGAAGGTTATCTGTCGTCTCGCATCAACTTGTAATATCACCTTCTTCCAAACAATAGCACAAGTGGTTAGATATTTGCGGAATCAAATATTTCTTGCACAAGCGATGAATCTTCATTGAAATGTAGTGTTTGTGTACTGATAGGTGATAGAGGAAGAAAAAGCTTCAGTGCATTATTTTCGTCTAAGATATACAGTCAAAGTACATTCAAACCTCGTTATAAAGAGCACTGACATAACGAGCTCTCGTTATAACAAGGTAATATTCCTGGTCCCATCTCTTTGTATTTTATTGTATTTTGACCCTGATGTAACAAGGTTTCAATATAAAGAGGTAATTACTCTGGTCCCAACAACCTTGTTATAGCGAGGTTAGACTGTAATAGTTTACTTATAATGAGAACTTTACTGGTATGTAGAGTTTTCATGGATTTATACATTTCCTAGAAGTTTAATGAGACAAGAACTGCCCTTGATAAACTGAGACAGTGGGCATGTTTTTCATCTCTGTGTCAACTCAGTGGAAGGGAAGGATTAAGTCAATATACACTAAATCATGGTTCCCATCGTAGGATATAGACTATCAGTTTCATTGCCAGGATGGATCATTTAAATAATTGGTTGTCTTTTAGTTGACTGTGGGGGTGTTGTTCAAAAGTTGGAATTGATTGCAAGTTGCAGTTGATCGGAACATGCCAATCCAAATCGTCATTTCATGCGCGTCTTGTTAAATGCGCAGAATGTGCGCGAATGGAAACGCGCTTTACAATTTGCAAAGTTGCAGTTAATTTGCAGTTGATTTTGAACAACACCCCCTTTGTCTGTTTGATAATCAATGTGTCCGCAATTCAAGCTTTACACATATCATTTTTTGTACAAAATCTTGTTTAGTTTATGCTTGATGAAAATTTATGTTATTTTCATTATTTTCAATTTGTGATGTGTATTTTTTGTTCCCTTGCAGGTGTACCATGCCTTCGACCAGATGAGCAAAATCAGGATGAAGAAGAGGACTAAAGCTGGATGATGATCTCATGCCCACAAATGCTTTGCAAGATTAATTCACATCATACTAGGGAGGGGGTGGGGTAGGATTCTTCCAATTTTCCCACTTGAATGTTAATTCTTTGAAATTCTTAGGAAGGTAACGTTGAACTAGTGCCCTGGTTTTATTAAGATGCTTCGAATTAAACTTGATATGGCAAGAATTTTTTTTACCTGCTATGTGTATTTCCTGCTACTGTGTTTTTATCGAGGAGGGGATATAATGATAGGTGGGAATCTGTGATTTGTAAATTACATTTTTAGCCTTACAGCAAGATTTTATTTTACAACGTGAAATGAGAGCGGAGTGGACCTTCACAAAAGTAATAATTTTCATGGTAGCATTATTTATCAATGAATAGTGCCTTTCTTACCCCATTGATTACTGAATTTTGTCATTCCTATTGGCTTTCCAGTAGCAATGGGTTAACATTTGAAAATTGTTATAATTTGTACACTTTCTACCCATACGTAGGACATATTGTATTTTGTTTTAATGACAGTACTTGGCCAAGTCCATATGGCTGTCGCATAAAAGGTTCTCTGAGCAAAAATTCAAAAGAAGTATGGAATATTTGGCTACGTCAGTTTCTTTGTCTGTATGCGGCAGGTCCGTTGGTTAAGAAATGTTTGTTATAAGAAACTTATAAGAGTGAGATTTACCTCCCCTTTCAAGTACCTTATAATAGAGCAAACAGGGAAAAAACTTAGACCATTCAAGATTACTTTTTGATAAGATGGATCGCTCTATGGACCATGTTATGGGATAAATCTTTCAATATAATATATGAAAATATACAAAAGTGAAAGAAAATAAGATATAGGCAGATCTAAATAAACTGTAAGTTCTGTCGAATTGGGTACATATTAAACTCATTTTAACGAGGTCCTCCCAACCAGAGAAAATACTTCTTTATAATGAAACTTTGAAGTGCCAGGGCCAAAAGGATATTTGACCAAGAAAGATTTTTTGAATATTTCATACCCTCAAATTCTAAATGTACATTATCTTATTCATAGTTTTGAATTTCGTATAAGCTGTAGAAATGAAATTTATTTATGATTAAGGTATTACAAGAATCATTCTTGATAAATACCTATGGTATTGGTTGATGGTCCAAGTTTATTCTTCTGTTCAGTGTACCTTGTTCTTTTTCAGAAAGCTGCTCATTTCAAAGTGAGCTGAAATATTCCAAATATGTATATATATATAAGATGTATTCATATTCTGTATGATATGTAAATAAAATTGTGTAATGATTCACTCACATGTGTGCTTCCCAGTATTTTGTGTTTTACTTTTATTGAGCGACTTCAGATATATGATAGTAAAAGGAAAAATATCTACCATAATAGCTGAATTACCAAAACCCTTACCAGAATTTGATTACTTGCTCACAAAAAGAAAAGAATATATTATCTGTTTCTCTTTCAGTCCTTGTAAACTTAACAAGGGAAAACTGAAATCTTAAGAGGTCTGTTTTTATTCAGAACACAATTATTTTGCATTACACCTGTCTGACTAGAATAGTTTTGAAATATTCAATAGTTTTTAATCTTTAATGGCTTTATTTTGGATCATATGGGGTGTTGCCAGAAAGTTGTGATCAATTGCTAATCAGTTTCAAATTTTCATTCATGAACGATATGCTCTTTCATCAAAATGTGCTTGTAACAAGGATTTAGGTTGGTACATACTGATCAACTGCAGCTTGCCATTGGTGGCAACTTTCAAGCAGCACCCTCTCAGTCTTGTTCTCAAAATAGTGGCGAGGAATAATTCAAATTGCAAATGAATACAGGTGGATGCAAAATGATATTGTGTTGCGAATAGTTACCGACATCTATATAAATTGGTACTCGCTTGTTAATCAGAAAAGGAAATGAATACGATTTTAGATTCGCAGCTACAGTATGGACAGAAATAAAGTTACCAGTGTCCCACCAAGTCCCACGAAAATGCATAATTTGGTGGGACAAGGCGGGAAACAGTAAACTTTATTTCTGTCCATACTGTATGTATGTAAATTAACCCCAAAAAGTGAAAGGTAAATGGTCAGTATACGAAGGTTTTTTTTTTGTATTAGATACTTCTATCCACAACAAAGAACAGTCTTTCCCCCTAATTGAAAGAAGTATAATTTTCTAATAGTGGAGTGTCCAGTAATAAAATTTGCAGGGAACATTTATTATCTATGTCAGCTCAGTGGTTGGCTGGTCTGTTATCATTATCATCATCATCATCATCGTCATCATCATCATCAATCATCATCATCATCATCATCATCGCCTTCATCGTCATCTTCTTCTTCAGAATCTTCATTACTATCACTGTAACCTCGAGCACCATCATCATCATCCAAATCTCTGTCCTCATTTTCTACTTGATCATCAAAGTCATTGTTATCTCCCTCATTCCAATCATCATCATCATCATCATCATCATCATCATCTTCTTCAGAATCTTCATCACTATCACCACGAGCATCATCATCATCCAAATCTCTGTCATCATTTTCTTCTCGATCATCACGGTCATTATTATCTCCCTCATTCCAATCATCATCATCATCATCATCATCATCATCATCATCATCACCTTCATCATCATCATCATCATCATCATCATCACCACCTTCATCATCATCATCATTATCATCATCTTCTTCAGAATCATCATCACCATCATCACCTTCATCATCTTCTTCTTCAGAATCTTCATCACCATCATCACCTTCATCATCTTCTTCTTCAGAATCTTCATCACCATCACTATCACCACGAGCATCATCATCATTGTCATCAAAATCTCCCGTCATCATTTTCTTCTCGATCATCACGGTCATCATTATCTCCCTCATTCCTATCTTCATCTTCTTTGTCATTATCATCATCATCATCATCGTCATCATCGTCTCATCATCATCATCATCATCATCATCATCATCGTCATCGTCATCGTCATCGTCATCATCATCGTCATCATCGTCCTCATCGTCTCATCGTCTCATCGTCATCATCATCATCATCATCATCATCATCATCATCATCATCATCGTCATCATCGTCATCATCGTCATCCTCGTCATCATCGTATCATCATCATCATCATCATCATCATCATCATCATCATCATCATCATCATCATCGTCATCATCGTCTCATCATCATCATCATCATCATCATCATCATCATCATCATCATCACCATCATCATCATCATCATCATCATCAAATCTTCTTCATCATCAATATCATCATATTCAACAGGCCATATGTGTAATGCACTAACGCAGACAAACAAGAGAAGAATATACTGAATGCAATGTAATGAAATAAGACTTTCATTTATTTCAATTTTAAAATGATAATACACATTTGTCATACATAACCGCTTTGCTTTCTTTAAAATACACAAATATATATCAAGGTACAAATATAAAATAAAGAGATAAAAGCAAACATAAAACAGATGCATAAGCACTGCTCTAATTTGATTGACATTCACATTTCATAAAGTTCATCGAAAGTGGTAGCAAATTGGGAGAGAGGTTTCTTCGAATTAGATATTTTTTACATCATCTTTTGTAAAAGTAAAAAATAATCTGTTAAAATGGCAACAAAAGATCACAAACAACTCAAATCCAAAGAGAAAGGCAGTTGATGGTATTTACAAACTGATGGTCTGATGATTACAAAGCCTATCATAAACCTATTCTTAATTAATACATTCAAACTATTCTCTAAATTTATAGGAAATACACTTTAAATCTGCCAAGTGTCTGAATAATACTACATGTACAAAGGGTAATCTCACCCTCAGGATAATTTTGCTTCTAGAATTGCAAGAAACCTAGGGAAGCATAAAATATTTGTTCAATCAGCCAATTTTCAATGACATACATTTAAATCTCTATCATATTTAGTGAATTGAAATTATCTCTCTCTCTCTTAACACTACAGTATACTAAATAATATTGCAAATAATAAATACCACACTTGCTCATTACTTTCTATGACAAGTATGATATATTTATCGGAGAGAAGTTGAATCAGTTCCTTTGAGAAAAATTTATTGAAATTTTATTAAAATAATACTAACTAAATTATTGATACTTTCCTGGCATACTTTAATTATTTGCAAATCATACAGAATTCATTGGCACTCTTTTAAAATTGTATATCTAACATTTAACGTAACATTTATTTTAAGGCGCAACATTCCACTGATAAATAGGACTAATAACACAAGGAATTTAGTTAAATGATACTTCCTCTTTCAAAATCATCTCAACAGTCACCAATGTGTATTAAGGGACATAGTGACATGTCCTTCTTTACATTGTTCACTGAATTTAAAATATCAGAAATGAAGAGTCCTTGGTTGGTAGCAAATATCTATAATTTCTAATCGTCAAGTCACTAGTGGTTGCGTGATGCGACTAAACATCATCTTTCAAATATTCATGCAGCTATTTTATGTGATATTTTTATCATTAAGTTAAAGAGGGAATTCATTTGACATATATATTCAAGTTATTCCGCTTTAAGAATAATCGTAACTGAATTGTGACATAGGCTACTTTTCATTTCATTCTTATCAATCTCTTGCGTTAAAATAATTGTTTTCAGAGATGGGTGTACTCGAAGGACACAACTGCTCAAAATTAAATTTACATTGATCATACATACACGTATTACACAAGCAATCCTATACAATCATTCTGAAAAAATATTTCAAGACACTTTTCTTACAATAAAATTTTCATAAAATATACTTGTGGCATTAAAATTTCCTCTCTTTGTAGACTCTGTAAACAAGTATAAGAACAGGATTGCATGTTTTACTTTTTTGTTTTCTGATCTGTACATTGATAAGAACATGTGCTTTTTTTTATCATACTAGCATTAGCCGTGTTGTGAATGATATTCTGACACCATAGTACTTTATCAACACAGACACAGCATAAAGCACATCAAATATCCACATCTAAAACGCACAATATCTCCACTATTGACAACAACGTATTTCAATAGAAAAATAAGAAAAGCCATCCTATAAATGATAATCTTAGATCATATATTTCAAAGTTGTGTAAAAATAAAAAAAGAATAGGAACAGATTCACATTCTACACTCTTCATCTGATTTTTTGCCCTCATTGATAAAGAACATTATTATCCACACACTTAATTGGTCGTTTAAATATTGCACAAGACTAAAACATTGGTCAGCCCAAATCTTTCTCCCTTTCCTTTCAATATGAACCAATGTCGATCCACTCCATCTATAGACTATCTATATACAATTTACAACAGAAAAAATTGAATAAAACAGTAAAATACCAGATAAACACACACTCACAATATCTAACTTCCATAGGCCACTTTCTGTATACATGATAGAAAACTTTTGAACTGCAAAAAGTGTAAAGATCAGTAAGTTGAATAATCAATTTTTCAACAGACTGTTCACATAGATCTGAAGCCACAAAACGTGAGTCTAATTTGTGAAAAGTATATATATATATATATATATATATACTCTTGTAAATGTATCCTCTTTGACAATCCCTAACCCTTCCTGCTTATATCCATACTCCATAATGCATATATCCATCATCCCTGAGCTTTCTAATTTCAGAACTATTATTTCGTTAAATAATCTTCTGTTCATCTCTTGAGTGGTTTACACCATTTTTTCCTTGCAGGGGAACTTCCCCCAGACATTGATATTCTGTTAGTGAATGAAAAAAAATTCAGGTGAACAAACTGAAAAATTTTGGAAAATTTTGAAAATTCCTTCAAAAGTGATAAATTTGCAAAGTCTTTCATTTCCACCACTAGTGGGCATGCTTGCGCTGGCAACTTGGCATAATATGTGAGAACTCCACATTCACTTTGTACACAAAATTTCACATTTTCCTCTTTTTCAAGGAAAATAGACAAATAAAAAAAATATATAGCACAACAATTCTGCAAACGTTTCAGAAAGAATGATGGCTATTCCTTATTTGAAATGATTATTGGATTATCCAATTTTTCATCTTATTTTTCTTATCATTCAATGACAGCATATGAATATCAGGAGAAAATTACCTTTGAAGCATAATTGTCTCTACATCCCCCATCACAATTTCTAAACCAATAATATTTTATCTTTTTCTTTTAGGTAGCTACACAAATCATGAGGTAATTGTATTGATACATCAAATTTCACCCATTAAAAAACGTTCATTTGATAAAGATTTCCCAATGAGATCTGCACTTTCCTGAATCATTCACAAACTCTAATGTTCCTCTTCCATAGATCCAACATGTCCTTTCCCTGAACTATTCAGAATTTAAACAGAGGATCTCAATGACAATGATTAGGAAGATGTTGCTAGAAAATTGCAATCAATTGCAAGTTGCAGTTGATTAATGCAGATCGTCAGAAGCGCAGAGAGTGTGCCAATGAAAAATGCATGTATCAATCTGCAATGTTTTGCAGTAGATTCGTAACTTTCTGACACCACCCCTTTTGACGCCATTCAGTTCAATCAGACTATCATACTACGAAAAAAACACACTTACCGACTGCACATGTGACTGGATTAGTGTACAAAACCATTGTGTGAGTTTGAAACATACATCAATTTATATATATGCAGAGATAATGAAGCAATGAATAGATGCAACCTGTAACTCATTTATCATGATATATGTACTAACAAACTGGTTCCTCCAATTTCCTGTCAGATTTATACTTCTTTTTATCTTGGTTTCATTTTGGTTCATTTATTAAAGTTTTATGACCCCCATTATGACACACAAGGAGGTAACCTTATTATTTTCATTACAGTTTTCACTTAAAAATTGTATCCTACCTTAATGGTTTTCAGAAACATGCCAAGTCTACGTAAAATCTGTAGAACTTGATCATTTTGCTTAATTTGTACCAACTTCTCGGCAAAAATATGACAAAGTGACTGTTTTTTTCCCCATAATATACAGGCCCTAGGGCATGACTTTTAGAACCCTTAATTCAATACTTTAAATTATTGGATTACTGGATCAGTGAAGCAAGTCCCTTTCATCAATATTTAAAAACAAGAGGGCAATTAAACTTCTTCTTCTTCCAATATACATCTTGAATCGCATTTCAGTCAAATCAGGTAAATGTAAGTACACTGCCGTTCATGGTAATAATTTGAATATGTCAAAACAACGAGGATAAATCTACAGCAAGATTCTATAAAGAGTGAAATACTGCATGTTATCTCGAAGACATGATACATATTACCACATGTGCTGATCATGTCTGCAAAAAAATAGTTTGAACTTCACTTATATTCACTGGTAGTGTTCATCGTGTGCATACATACAATAATATTCATATTTCAATATTGTCAAAACTCAGAAGAGATTTGGATTAAATCTAATTGTTCCTCACTACGAGATGCCTCCTAAAGTGACGGACCATTTTCCATAACAGCCTTAGCAACACGCAATTTATAGAGCAGCAAATGCCAAGATTCAGGGTTAAACAGCATTTTTTTATCGGTTCAACAACATCAATTCTAAATAGAATTTTGGTGAAATGATTTATGAAATATGTCCCAGAAAGGGGGAAAAATCTCAACAATTCTTCAAACTGGTTGACAGCATGATCAAGAACCAATTTAATAAAAACAAAATCATAATCATGTAACATATAGCCTATGATATACCCCAGATGCAAGTTCAAATAATTTCCTAGATCATATTTATCATAAAACAGATAAAATGCAGCAATTAGTTTGGTAATAAGACACAGTCATCTACTGGAAGAGTGCACTCAGACCACATTGACCAATGACTACAGCTATAAACGCTTTCCACAAAAGAAGAACCAAAGTAGTACAAACCCTTTCGCCCATATTCCAAAAGCATGGTTAACTTAATCCTGGATTATGCTTTTGTTATTGAAACCTGGGCTATTCAATCTTAAATCAATAGTCCAACTGACAATGACTTAGACCTGGTTTAAGTTAAACCTTGCTTTCAGAATATGGGCCTTTACGTATCAGTCACATATATGCTTCTCACAAGAGAATCCATTTGAGTGCATTCATGCGTTGTCTTCCAAGAGGTTTTTTTTCTCTCACTTAGACACTTTTTTTGGTGAACTCTTCAATCAGTAAAATCAAAATGATTTTGTAAGTAAACGTATTTCGACAATTTCTTGATCACAAAGTCACGCACTTTCATGTGTGACACATTAATTTGTTATGTAATTGAGGCAGAATAGGCTGCCATGTGGGCATAATACTGTAATGTGTTAGAATACTGTCAAGAATGCCTCCCTAAACCTGCAGGGGTTTTATCATAGCATTAGAGGCCAAACTAGTATATTACACACCAAACTAGGAGTAGACATTAAAATGGGGATAAGGTATGCTGAATTGTCATCATTGATACATGATATACCCTTTATAACATGCAGGAAAGAGCTATTTTACAAGTTACTTGAAACTGAAGTGCCATAAAAATAGCTCTACAGAGAATAATGAATTTGTACACAAATTGCAAAATTAATAAGACATGAATGGTCTTTGGGTATTTATAAAATTATATAAAACAGAAAAACAGAATTGCAAAACAAAACAAAAAGGGATTCCGACAGTTTATGCACGGAATTTCTTGATGCAACGTGAGATAATGATTCTCTAAAATTTTCAATGCATCTGAAGTAACGGTGCTTGAAATTATTAACAGTCTCATGTTTTCCATTCTTCCTCAATGCAATGATGCTTAATCTAAACTTCCAAGAAGTTTGAGTATTTTGTTTGTCGACAACATAAAGATGTCTTTGGGTGAAGTATGCATTTAAATTAAAAATTAAGATTTCATTTTCAATAACAAATAAAATACATTGCTTGGAGGAATACTTCACAACTTGGGTGCTTCAAATTCTTGATTTGTAATAAAATCTTATGTTTAGTAAAAATTATGATCATGTTCAATGGTAGTAACCCTTTCATTATTATTTCATACATAAAATCTTCCTATTTCATTTCATTGCACTAACCTAGTTTGGCAAAATTACAGTCTTTAACATCTAACTCTTTACAAGATACATTCCCAATTTTTAAAACTTGTGTATGGGTGTAGTTAAAAATTAATTTATCCATTATGGACGATGCATTCGATGGATAATCTACACAAAACATGGGAACTCTACATAAAACAAGAAACAGCATGAATTACCCCTCAGTATTCCATTCCCTGAAAAGAAAATTGTCTAACATTGACTAACATTCTGATACTGACAATATTTCATATCTTAAAAATAATTCAGATGAAATTCAAATAGTAAAAACGTATAAATATATTGAACATTTTCCTTCATTGATATATATCAATTGTGTCGAGAACAGATTTTGTTCCTGAAGACATAAAAATAAAAATGGTATTCCCATTTTTAACATGATCACTCATATTCTCTCCAACCTGTTACCTACATATATGCAATACGAGCATAACATGAGCATTAAAATGTGAGAGTACATCTATATTTTTGAAAATAGATCTGAATCATATATGAGCTCTTTCCCAAGTCAATATTTGATATAAAATGTCTACGACTGATCATCGTTATACTAATACAGCTGCTACATAACGACGCAGCCTCAAGACACAAAATTCACTTTCTTCACACACATTCACCGTCATCCTTAGCAGACTACCCGTCTCATAACTATTCCATGTTGATCATCCACGTGGCATTATATTGACCATCAATACAAGATATTATTGATTATTAATATACTATATCAACCATCAGTATATCTTTGTATTTACCATCAATATAAGGCATTATTGACCATCAATATACTATATTGACCCCCAGTATGTCACTGTATCTACCATCAATAAGAAGAGATATCATGTCTATATTCACCTTCTGGTCATAATTATACTGATCTTCGATATGAGGAATACTGACCATCCATGTGGCGTTATATTGACCATCAATACAATACATTATTGACCATCAATAGACTATATCAACCATCAATATGTCATTGTATTTACCATCAATACATGACCTTACTGAACAAAAAGATGGCATTACATTGATCTTCCATATGAGGCATATAAACCATAAGTATGGCCCTATATTGACCACAAATACAAGGCGATAATTGACATCGATATCATATCATATTGGTCGATGATGTGATGCGATATTGACCAGCAAAATGTGACATTACTGTTGACCATCAATATGACATTATAATGACCAATGTGATATTGACCAACAATCATATTACACTGACCATTAGAATGCCATTTTAGTGACTATCACTAGTTTATACCTGACATCAATAATACCATATTGACCATCAATACGATGCTTGCTTTAGTTGGACATATCATCATCCTCTTCCTCCTCAGACGACATCATCTCATCATCATCCAACCCATCATCTTCCCCCTCCATATCTTCCTCCTCATCCTCATCATCCTCCTCATCATCATCCTCATCACTACTCGAGCAGCTTCTGCTGTCCCGTCCCATGTAGTGGTTGAACATCTGGTGCTCCTTTCCCCCGCCGTACCCAATGTCCATCTTTTTCTCAGCTGCGTGGTGGCTTTTCATGTGAGCGTTCCTGCTCTTAATCTTATCAAAGGTTCTGGAAATAAGAAAAATAGATGATGGAACGATGTGGGGGATGAACTTAACTTAATAAATCTCACTAAAATATTCTTTTAGTCTATATGAAAATCATTCACTTCCCTCAATCCCTCAATAAATTGCAAGTGTAAAAAGAGAATACATCGTGACTGTTATTCTTTTTATCAACCTTATAATATTACAAAACCATAAAGAGAAATGTAAATTGTGTGGTTGTTCATGAGTGGCATCTTTGAAAATAGGGTCAGTCAGTGGAATAGAAGAGAATTATTCTTTGATATCAATCAGCACAGGTCCATTCTAATAAGGTGGAGGCGGATCAAATAATATTTATTTGGGCCCCTAAAGCAAATCTTTTGCAAGCTCCATATATTGAAAGGATATAAAGCATTAATAAATTGTAAGATAGATTAACATACACAAATTGGAGAATGATGATTGAGATAATAAAATAAGAATGGCTATCATTTGCCATCTAACTCAATAAAACGATAAATTCTGTTTACTTACTTGTGGCATATCTTGCATGGAAAGCATGGCACTCTATCATCATCACTCGTCATATCATCCTCATCATCATGTTCATTCTCTGTGAGTTCTCTTGATGATCCCTCATCACTCTCCTCCTCATCATCCTCCTCTTCGTCATTCGACATCTCATCCGATGACGACTCCGGTGGCATCTGCTTGGTGTTCTGTCCGACCCCGCCCCCTCCACGATACGAGGACGACGTGGTAGACGAGGCCGATGATGAAGCAGTTGTTCTTGATTGGTTGTTGGTGGTAGCGTTGGATGTGGCTGCGTTGGGTTTGTAACTTCCCCCGTGCACCCGTATGTGCCCGTTCAGAGCTTGCCGTGACTTGAAAGACTGTTTTATTAAAATTTCAACAACAAAAAATGACATCATTCACCAATTAGAAATCCCGCAAGTCAAAACAGATGTTTAAATTCAGGCATAATGTGGGTATAGTGTAGATATAATTCTGGTGTTCACATGGTAAAGGTCAACTTCCTTTCGATGTGCTACAGAAGGTGATGTAAAATCTGGTAATAGTTTTTTTTTATGAGCGACGCTTCATTACATTAGTCTCCAGTCACCATGTCACAGATTGACCTACATGTTCATTGACCTACTTCCTAAATAACCCAAAGTATAAACCCTCAAAATCAGTTGTGAAAATATCATGTGAGAAATGCATTCTTTTTTCAACGCTGCCTATTTCTTTATCACTTCAAACATAAGGTAAACAGTTTTTACATTTATAGCTTGCATGGCATCAACATGTCACAATCTGCAGTATAAATCAAGTTACATTACAATTCCACATATACCCTATTTCTACATAGCACATGCATCTTCAGTTACTGATGATTTCTAGTTAAATAGATACAAGATGGAATTATCATATTGTTATTTTAAAATTTATTGTACACAAGTCGAGAACAGTTTTTTGAAGTCAATTTAAGTGCTTGTTGTACCTTTTACTCTCTGTTAAAAATTCAGAACCGTTCTCTTACATATCTAATCATATGCATGTGTACTACAATATCATACAGTTGAATAAATACATAAAACTTATTCGATTGGTATTTATATAGAAGCAGCACAGCAAATTTGAAAGCCATAGTCACTCCTGGGTTATGTTTCATAAAGCTGTACGTACATCTATGCACAACTATATTTTGTTTTAATGAAATCGAATAAATGCATTTGAACTTGAACTTGAACGAACAACTGGTGACAATGACAAAACCCTGGGGCTGAATCACACCCAAGATATGGTGATCAATCGTTCATAGAGTCATGCATAGATTTACGAACAGCTTTTATCAAACACAAACCTGGTCAAAGATTGTCCTAACTATGTCCTGTCACATGACTGCAGCTTTAGAGTATGATATGCACATCAGACTATAATCAATGTTTGAAACGGGTATACTCACGGCATCACAGTGCGGGTAGTTGCAGACGAACGGTCCCTGCTGGGCGGGCGGCTTGTCCTCCTGATTATTAGAGGAAGGTTTCACAGAGTTATTGTTCTTGGGATTGGGATTGCCACCCCTATAGTACTTATCATGGCGGTACTCTTTGAGAGGCACGTAATCTAGGAAAGTCTCCCCGGGATAGAGGTCCTGTGCGCAGAAGAGAGAGAGAGAGAGGGGAGGGAAAGAGGGAGATGGGTTCACCCCAGGGAAGAATGCATTGGTTAGTCATGTGAACTTACTAATGGCACCACAAAGATAGGATATGTCACACAGCAAATATATGCAACACAGCACATGAAATTATTAATGAGCATTGATATTGTAAACTAATGGCTACTCTAAGAAATATCTGAGAGTATGATACAAGCTTGCACAGCACATCTTATGAAACACAGCAGCGCTTTCAGAAAAATGAGAGTTTATTTAACAATAGTTTTTTTTTTCAACCCAATCCATATTATATGCTACACACCTTCAGCACTTGCTTCGTATTTTTTTTTGTAGAACTTAGTTCTTTGTTTTTTTACTGAATTTTTTCTTTTTCAATTAATTCTGAATAAAGACTGCTACTGCTACTGCTATTTAAACGTCAAATCCAAAATTTAATATATTTCATAGGGAGCTTCTGAAGTAAACATTTCAAAGCCTGCCCTAAAATAAAAATTCAAATGCTGAATAATTCTATACTCATAATGCCAAAGAGATGACATCCCAAACACTATTCTTTGCTTGAACAAATATCATACTAAATACAACTGTTCAATGACACTAAAAAAAGCAAAGGCATGAATGAATTTGAGTATATTTATGAAAGTAACAATGCTATAGAGCTCATGAGAAGCTTTACTACAAAGAAACACCATAAATGTGTTACATCACTACATAATATGTTTAGTACATTTGATATCATAACATACATGGTGAGTCAGGAAAATATTCCCCATCATTTTGGAGTAGTCTTGTTTGAAGAATTAACATTCAACCACATTTTAATAGTTCTGGCTAGAGTTTAACTCACTTGAACCAGGTGGCAGGGTAATTTTGTTTTTCTTTCCCCAGTTACTTGTGCTTTAATTGCTTGTAATAAATCATGAGCTTGAAAATCTTATCCCTGCCGTTAGGTGCAGTTGAGATTTTGCAGTGTTCTGAAGACTGTCTTTATACCATTATGCATATAGGACCCGAATAAAAAAAGGGCCACAAACAAATAATGTTGGAGAAACTTTGTGATATCAATGATTAACTTTAGACAATTCAAAACAATGGGAAATTGATCTGACCCACTCTTTACTAAAAAATGTTGCTAGTTAGTGCACTTGTCACAGCAAAAGGAGTGCAATAGAAAAGATTAAAACAAAGAGAGATTTGCTGGGTTTGGTTCATGTCAGGGCCCACATCCATGGTCATATTATGTTTTTTTTTTACAAATTGGGGAATCATTTTAGATCACTTAGGAAAGCACTTTTTCTGACCACCAGACATTGCAATTACTGGGTACTTTGAATAGAAAAATAGAACACTTAAGCAATAAGTCCGCATATTATTACACATCATATAAGATAATCTGATGAAGCCAATGAAATTGTTTCAAGTCACCAAATGACAAGAATGTACTACGATTTCAATACTGTAAGGCATTGTGCAGTCATCATTTCCTTATTTCCAACAGTTTTCAATGAGTTAATCATACTTTGATACCTCATGCTACAAAACATCTAAATTCTTGAATTTTTTTTTTTTTTTACAAATTCAAATGTCCACAAATTCATGTTTATAATTTCTTTTAGAATTCATTAAAAAAAATCTATTACTCTTCTCATAAAGATGAATTATCTTGGAAGGGGAGATGCTAAATCTGATAACGATGATGAAGTTTATCAAACTTAGGGGGTGTTGTTCAAAAGTTGCAATTGATCGCAAGTTGCAGTTGATCGGAACGTGCCAATCAAAATCATTGTTTCATGCATGCCTTGTTAAATGCGCATGCCGCAATGCGAATTAAAATGCGTTACATTTTGCAAAGTGGCCGCTGATTTGCGTTTGATTTTGAACAACATCCCCTTAGAAGTGTCTTAAATACTTACACACTCATTCTTGCGATTATCTTCACTAGGGTTAGCTCCGCTATGATGACAATACTTCTGCATGTCATGGTTGTATGGGTAGAGTTTCTTCCACCAGTAGTAGTACTCTACACATTCTCTAACAGTCTTGGTAGGGATCTGAAAGTATTAATATTGAGAATAATAATGCTTGATTCTAAGGTTAGCTCTGCTATGATGACAATACTTCTGCATGTCATGATAGAGCTTCTTCCAAAGGTAGTAGTACTCTACACATTGTCTCACCGTCTTAGTTGGGATCTGAAGGTAATAATAATGTGAACAATTATGTTTTACTCTAATAGCAATACTTCTTCTTATGATGGCAATCTACTTCTTGGTTGGAATCTGGAGGGAAAGTTTCAAGTACAGCATTTTAGTATCATAAAAAACTCCCTTCGATCTTGATCACTTTACAAAGCAATGGTACATAGATTCCAAATGACCCATTCTCCTTGGGACCCCTTTCTCTGTGCTTGTCAAGATAAAGGGGGTAAAAAAAAAACCCATCTGTTTCAATCTGCCTTTAAAATAGTTTACAAATGCGCTTAGATTCAGACCAAAGTACAAACTAATAACCAAAGGTGACATGCAAATAGTAAGTAAGTATTGAAGAATGAGGACAAGAAAGAATAACAGACTTGTCATCTCTCTAAATATTCTGACCATCTAAATTATTTTTATTTAAATGATTATTATTGCTATTGGTATTATCAGTTCTTTTTACAGAACAGGCATACAAGCACATGACTGCTGCAGTGACACAGAGAAACCTGGTATAATGGTAATGAAGCTGACATACCATTGGGTATGCAATTATAACTGGTTCTGTGATTGTATGCCTGTGCATAAAACCCCAGACGATGTGAGGTCATTTTGACACGCAGCCATACTTACCCCTTTCGCTATTTCATGGAAGTCCTTCCCTTTGGCCTTGTACATGTCTCGGTAGAGCTTCCTCTCAGCTACTGTCCATTCTTGTGAAACTATCAAAGCAATTAAAATACAACACAATCAATGAAAACCAGTCTTACACACGGGAATTTCAGGGGAGGAAAATCTCATGCCTGATACTTTGCCATTGGGCTTAAAAAATCAGATAATTCTTTGACATATTTCATCCTCTATAAACATATCATAACATTTCTATAACACACAAACTATTAGAATGAGTACTTATCTGTTAGGTCAGGGACATGGACATTCCACAGAATAAATGGCATGTACATGTTCCTGAGTAAAAACAAATTGTGTCAAAAAATTTGTCTTCAAATTCATACTGTGCAAATTGGTCAAAATTAATAAGGAAAAGAAAACAAAGTCTCATTTCCAATTGTTTTCTTATTCAGTTCAATTTAGAAGAAACCCAATAAAAATGGACCTAGCCCTTTTCTGTCAAATATTAATGAAAGGGAGCTAGGTCCAAGTTACGTTTTTTTTCTTT
>BQKZ01000064.1:320627-346706 GCA_036244855.1 Temnopleurus reevesii
ACTTACAAATGGTCCTGTCGCTTGAAACTCTTTGCGCAGAGGATGCACTTATGCCTGCGTTCATTGCTGTGGATGAGCTTGTGCTTGGCCAGAGCACTGGAGCTACCAAAGACCTTGCCACAGGTAGGGCATGGCTGCTGGTAGCGATGACCCGGTGCTCCTGTCACCTTGGGCCGACCCTTCCTGGAGCGGGGCTGGGAGGAGACGGTCGGAGAATCACCCAACGGTCCATTGTTGTTGCCTGGCTGGGGTGGACCCGCCACATCCAGACCTGCCGAGAGGGGAAAAAACACACAGAAAAGATGTGTAATTATCATGAGGATGCTCTAATGAATGGAATTGAAAAAATTAATGAAATCTTGCCACCTACGACGATGGAACAATTTATGAACTGCAAGTAGCGCTATGCAACACAGAGAACATCCAATGATGTAAGGGAGAAATGTCTACAATTTTCTGAAATGTTAGATATAGCACATGCATCTTCAAAAACGGAAGTACCTTCTCAACCTCAGCAGATCTATATCAACGGTATAGTAGGATATCTTTTGATATCAACAATTGTCGGTGGCGAGAATTGATTGAATATATATGACAAATGGATAACATCCCATCACTGATATACATGTACATGGAGTGAGTGATCGCTGGCTTATACATGGTACTGGCTACGATGTCCCCTCCCCCTCTTAAAAAAATAGAATATCCTGTTATTCAATAGTACACATAAATTTGCATATTTAATGTTTGAGGAGATAGTCGGTCCATTGTTGTTGCCTAGCTGGGGTTGACCTGCCACATCCAGAACTGTGCAGGGAGAGTAAAACATACATACCGGAAGGAAGTGTTATTGACATGTGGGTGCTCTGATGAATGTAATTGAAAGAATATTGATTGAATGCATCACAAATGGATAACATCCCATCACTGACATGTACATGTACATAGAGTAAGTGATACAAGGTACTCTGTCCACCCCCTCCCCTTTTACAAAGGGGGGGGGGGGGAGGATACAGAATAAACTGCTTGAAAAATAAGAACAATTTTTCATTAATTAGATACTAAACATTTGCCCCCCCCCCAAAAAAAAAAATAAAAAATAAATAAATAAATAAATAAATAAATTAAAAAAAAAAAAAATAATAATAATAGCTTGATAGAGATGACATTGTGAAAATTCCCCCCTTTTCCCCTCAAGTCAAGTTCAACCAATTGAATCAAAAGGNGCTATTTCATGGAAGTCCTTCCCTTTGGCCTTGTACATGTCTCGGTAGAGCTTCCTCTCAGCTACTGTCCATTCTTGTGAAACTATCAAAGCAATTAAAATACAACACAATCAATGAAAACCAGTCTTACACAAGGGAATTTCAGGGGAGGAAAATCTCATGCCTGATACTTTGCCATTGGGCTTAAAAAATCAGATAATTCTTTGACATATTTCATCCTCTATAAACATATCATAACATTTCTATAACACACAAACTATTAGAATGAGTACTTATCTGTTAGGTCAGGGACATGGACATTCCACAGAATAAATGGCATGTACATGTTCCTGAGTAAAAACAAATTGTGTCAAAAAATTTGTCTTCAAATTCATACTGTGCAAATTGGTCAAAATTAATAAGGAAAAGAAAACAAAGTCTCATTTCCAATTGTTTTCTTATTCAGTTCAATTTAGAAGAAACCCAATAAAAATGGACCTAGCCCTTTTCTGTCAAAAATTAATGAAAGGGAGCTAGGTCCAAGTTACGTTTTTTTTTCTTTCTGGAAAATATTGCTTGATTACAAAACTTTCTGCATTAATAATTTCTCTTCTCTACCAAAATACTTATGTGGAATATCATCAGCTTTTACTCACAGTCATATTTGTAGTCAGCCATGTCTACATCTTCATCTGGTACCATTGCATTCTCACTCAACAGCATTAGTAATGCCATCTGAAAAAAAAACAATACCATGCATAATCATCAGGCAATACCACGAGCAGAATATTAAGCAAATTTCTGGGAAAACCACAGAATCTGTGAAAAAAAAATCAAAAAGAAGGAACTATAAAAGTTATATTCACAAAAATATTCTCACTTGACAGTATCAAAGCAGTAAGAAAATACATTTTGTAATCTTTGACCTCCCTTCCTGTTCAATACAATATCAGTAGCAAAACACATCATAAAATTCTTGTTAACCCCTCCAAAAAGGAGAAAAAATTCATCAAAGCGCATTTGAAAATATTTGTACATGTTATTATGGAATTTACCAAAAAATATTGGAATTCAATTCAGGCTCTCTTTATAAATGCATTGCAACAAAAAGCTGAATGTTTGAAAGGAAATATCTAAATATCTCAGAAATAAATGAAAGGGAATATCATATCAGGGCCTCTAACCCTCAACCCCCGCCCCCATAAGAATAACAATCTGTTTGGGATAAATGTTCTGAAACATAACATAACACTTTCAATTATCTTTATTGACAACAATATGATATAAACATCTTATCCCTGCTGTTGAGGTTAATCAAAATGATATATGTGTACCATCAGTTATTCAATATAAATGTCCTCAGTCATTTTATGAGCCCATAACAACAATGCACTAAACAAACTGTTTATCCAGAATCCTTTGAAATGGCTGCATCACAATCACAATGCCAGGGAGGTGTAAGTAAAAGGTCACATGACTAGGCACCTGACCTGGCTTCCAGCCAAGCAAGCACTGTGAATACCAAGGACAATGAAATTGGACAAAATAAACAAATCTCATCCAAGTCTTCACAATGGCCAGAGTGCAGACAAAAAGAAAGGAACTTACCGGCTATGCAGCAAATGGGTGGATGCCTGTTAAATATATCTTAGCAAAATAAAATGAAAGGAAATTTCTTTTGAGTGCTAGACCCATTTTGAAGCCTTGCGTGTAGAGATTTTTAAAAATTTGTCCAACATTTTCGTCCTCAAAACGTATAGTGAAGGAGACAAAAGACAGGTAATAGCACCAGTATTTTCTTACCTCAATGTCTCCTTTAGCTCGGTAGAGGCAGTGGTGTGCATACTCAATGTTCCTAGCCCCTGCAGGCAACCCTGGTGTGGTGGCTAGCTTCAGGAAACTTGTCACTGTAAACAGAAATAAGAAAATATTGGAATTCAATTTGCTGGGCTAAATATTGGATGTAAATTATATGAAACTGCTTTTCTAGGACATCATTGTTATTTGCAAGTAAGTACCCTTACTTGGTGTAGCTGAATCTTGCATAAATCTGAAGAGAACAAAAAAATCAAGCCCATTTATATACAAAATACTCACTGAATTAGGGGCATTTTTAAATCTCAAAATATGAACTCGTCAAGAAAACAGAACCACAATCATGAAATGGTTTAGTTTATTCTTAGCTTTAATTGCTGATCAACCTACTTCAGTGATATTTCATCACATTTTTTGGTTTTTGTTTGCAAACAATGATTGATTCAATAGTATTCCCAATGAACTTTGGCTCAAGATACTCAAAGTGACTTAACTCTAGGCCATAACATATTTGGCCACCTTGATGAAATTAGCCATAACATGCTGGTACTCGACCTTCGTTGAAAAGTCAACCATTAGCAAAAGGGAATGAGATGAACATAAAATATCTCTTAAATATACTATTTTATTGAATTTTTATACTATGAACCGGACTTAGAAACTTTCATGTGGGCATATCAATCTTCACACATCCCAGGCAAATTGAAGAAAAGATTATTTTCAAAATAATGAGGTGAAGGAATGGTTTATTTTCAGTTGTGTACTTGACCTGGATATAAAAAATATGACTCTTTTTTTTTTTTTTTTGGGGGGGGGGGGGGGGGGTGAGCTATCTTATCGATCATCACACATCCCAGGTAAATCAGAGTCGAAGGAAAGGTTATCCAAACAAGCCTATTTTCAATGAAGTGAGCACGACTTGAGTAAAGTCAACAGGTTCATTGCCAGGCCATGTCACACTTCCTTTATCAACGACCTTGGGTATTTCCCTTTCAATATCCAGCAGTGAATACAAGGAATTATCTTGTCATCACGTTCAGTCGTTGCTACGATCGATCGATGTCTCATCGGTGCCCTGGGTGGGGACTGATGAAACATGGTTACTTTTCCTCTCGCCTAGATGTCTTTGAGTAATTAGGTTCATATGATTGACACACTTACAAGGCTGTTGTTTACTTGGATTAATATAGGTTTTTTTAATTTACTGCGTCATGGCATCACAATAGCATAATCAAGGTGATTCTGATATCAATAGCATTAGAAAAGAGAACTGAAGTGAAATTGTGGCACAATACATATTGGACGATCAAACAGGCATTAAATATTTCACTTGATATATGATATAAAACCCTCAGATATAACAAAAGATTTTTTAATGTATAGTTGGTCAAATTATTTGATGAGACTTCAACACAATTCAGGGTAACAGGATTGGAAAACAATACCTCATACTGATGTGTACTTAAATGTTACATTCATTTAATCCCTGACAAAATGGCTGAGTAAAAGGTCTTTGTTGCCTAAAAATTTGGACCTTCCGTTTGACCATTCCCATTTGAAATTCTGATCTCATACAATTTCTGTAACAGTTAACATATTGCTAGCCACCTTTATACATATATATATAAGAATCCATTCTGGAATATGCATGAATCTAGAAATTAAAATGAGAAACAAGCAATAAAATAACATACCAACGAGCCTCATCAATATTCCAGAACGATTAGCATCTCTGCTTTTACACACTACCAGTGTGAATTGTACTTACATTCTCCTTCAGAGTACTTTTGCTGTATTTTAGGATCCCACATCAGCCTTCCTTCCCTTGGATCAGGTGCTTCTAGTGCCTCTTCTTTGTTCTTTACTGCAAGTGTAAAAAATAAAACAATAAATAAACAATAAATAAAATTGTATCATCAATAACTGAGAAGAAACTATTAATTTCTGGATCCACACAAGCTTTCTTTCTTCCCTTAGGCATGGTTTTTCCAAGGCCTCTCCAAGTACAAAAAAGTTACCATTTCATCAATATATGAGAACTCATTGCACCTTCTCTTTGGAATGAGATCCCTCAATTTGTCCGCCTTCTCCCATCATTGGATACCTTTAAGAAAGCCATAAAAACTCTTCTGTTTGACTAATAAGTTTCTTTTATATCTTTATTCTTCTGGTGATGTAATTTGTAAAGCGCTCTGGAACCATACCTGTGTATTGAGCGCTATATAAGTATACATATTATATTGTATTGTATTGTAACTCATTCAATTTTGGCAATGCAAAATTAATTTTTTCGTATAATTATCTGGGAAGCCATTGAAGCTTTCCAGACAATTTCTAGACCAAATGTCATCTCTTGACAAGATTGATAATGAATAAAATTTATAATTATTTCAACAAGCAATGAAGAATAAGTCATATAGAATGAGGGTAGAACACGTATAATAGCAGCCTCATAAATGTGTTCTCAATAAAAAAAAAAATTATTTCTAAGTTTCTAGGTGTATTTACACTCACAGTCCTACAGTGCATACACTTTTCTAGACTAATACATAGAGACTAAAGTATAAAAACCTCATTTCTACAAGCGACAAAAACACTTTATCATATAGATGGCCTTTTACACCTAGTTCCAACAAAGCAACACAATAGACCAAACATCAGGCATGTTTTCATCAATTAAATAAGAATTTTCATTCCCAAATCTGGTATTTGAATTGCTTTTTACCTTGCCTACTATCTGGGGGAATCCCCCCAAACTTTTCTGCTCACTGGATCTACAAACCGCTTAAAAAATATCAGACAAAACAATAAAACAAGCTCTTTCTTTGGCATAATACACCAATTCACAGTACATAATACATCAACCCACGGAAGGTGCGCCTCTGTTTCGCAAATTAAACAGATTTTCAATGATATGCAAACAATTCTATGAAAGAATAACACAAACATGAGTGCAATAATGACAAACCACAATTGAACAGACTTCGACATTGACATTTTGACATACATGAATCATGAATACTGGATTTAACACTTACCCAGGTCAGGAACTGCTGCTTGATAGTCGCAACCAACATTGATGTGTCTGAAAAGGATAGAGGGAAAAAGGTAAAATATACATTACTTAGTAATAATCTCTGAATTGGTATGAGGTATCAATGAATCAATTAAATATATGGTATAAATCTTTCCGTCCTTACTGGCTTAAAAAACCTGAAATGTTTATATCAAACAAAGTTGCCAAATGTTCTGGAATATGCATGAGGCACAAAAGAAATATTAATTTTCAAAACAGTTGAACACAAATGAGAGAAAACATAACAAACGTTTTCTCAGCAATTCACTTGTGGTGAAAGCCTTGAATTTATTTGAAAATATACTCCATGCATATTCGGGAACGATTGACAAACTCGGCTTTGGAACAATAAAATGCTTGATTGGTTCCTATATTTCTCAACCCAAGGGTTGATATTGCAATTGACCCAATATATATTATCTACAAATCAATCCAAATTTTAATTTTCAACTATAAAAAAAGTCAAATCCAAGATCTTTTTCACATTTTAAAAGGGGATTTACTAGCATCATGACTAAGCCTCATATTTTTCATTAAAGTGGAAGGTCAAAAGACAGAAAATCAATTTGCAATTGTTCTTGCCATATTTCAGGGGGAAGGCCTCTATATTATCAAGGTTCCTATTGACAAGCAAATACAAGGAAATCTCTGGTTAACTTTGACATTGAACAATCTGGGTAGCTGCAAGATGTATCATATAGCAACTTCCTTGTGACAATGGATAAAATGACTTAGTCATAAAAATAAGAGGCCTATATGTATTAAAACAGACTTAAATTTTCTTCATATATATGCACTGAAATGAATTATAAAAATAGTACATGGAACTCATTATTTAAAAAAAATGGTATGCAAATACAGGGAAAATATATATTATACATGTAGGGATAAAATGCAATGCAGAATTCCTTGTTTATCTCCCATCACAATAAATCTTGGGAAAATAGGATCACACTCATCATTAGACCATACAGTCAAACCTCTAATGGCAATCCAATGGAAATAAAAATATAGGCCACGGTAGACATGAGGCCTTTATAGACAGGTTCATCTGGCGGGAATTAATTGAATTGGCCACTATGACAGGTTGGTCTGTATATTATTCTGAGCTTTCGTCTTTCATTTGAATAGGCGGGTTAAATAGATGCAAATTTTATGCATACCTCTAACACAAAGGTTGTTCTTGACAACTCAAAAGTTTGCCCGAGGCTTGCCCGACATAGCAACAAGTAATGTATGCAAACTGGATTCCAAGTATTCTGGTCTTATTGTTATCTACCGGTCTATGGAATACCAAATAACTAAGTTAAACGCACATAAATTTGAATATATAAGTAAACCCGCCTATTACAACAGGTAGGAAAAAAATAACCTTTTTCTGGCCTGATGACATATATTTTTCCTACTCTTTCTACCTGACTACCTTACTAACTTCCTGAAACTCATACCTGGGCAAACAAGCAATCCTAACCATAGGGCACTAAGGAGAGGACATGCGTAGGAGTCAATCCCGGGATTTTGACTGAAAGGTCTCGCTCTATTACAACGTGGAACAAAATGTCACTATGGATGGATTAATTGCTGGGCTACCATGTTTAATCATGCATGGGCATTGTAATTACTGTATAGGTTAAACTTTTCACAGGGGTTCTATTTTTGACAATTTCATGAATATGATTTCAAAACAAATTTCACTTCTTAAAATGACCATAGACTTGTGTATAATAATCTTTAAAAAACATGACAACAAACCGTTGAGGAGTCAAAAGGTTTGAAAATGTCTGAAATTCAATGAATTCACTCAAATTCATGTAAGCTAAAATATTGGCTTTTACAGGACCTCAATGGTTTGATTTGAGAAATGAGTTTTAAACTAATTTTGAATATCTGTAACTTTAATAAATTTTATTCCTATCTACCGCCCATTTCACCTCAAACCCCCCCCCCCCCCCCCCCACACACACACACAAAGAAATATTTGGTCAGATTACATATAGACCTCTCTGCATGGAATTGAAGGGGGAAAAAATCTTAATTTCAACAATGGTGCAATCAAATATTGTGCAATTTCAAATATCCATGTTGCAATGCGATCATGGTCCCTGGCTTCAAGACTGTGTTCCTTGGAAATCTGTACTTTGAAGACACTGACCTTTCAAACCTCAAAGGATCATTATGAAATTCCTTCTTTTTAGGAAATCAAATCATATCCCTAGTTTTGCGTATAAATTCCCCATGGAATAGCTCTTGCACAATAAAAGGAATGGAGCCGTCTGTGCGATTACATAACCGGGTCACTTCTTGGCGCGTATACACCCGGGGAATGGCGGGCAGTGACGGTGTTCACAGTAATTCGAGTGTTGAATTAGTAAAGGAACCAGGAAGCCATGCATTAGCTATTGGTCACGGAAAGGTTTGAAAGCAGGAAAGGATTGATTTTTAGTGTGGCCCTGACTCTTCCCTGAATGATAACAACCGGGAGGAAGTGGACTCCCAGTGACGAAATTCCTTCCTCATCCGCTTCCCTGCGAGGGGATTCATTTCTATCACATTGACACAGTCAAATGTTTTTTCGGTATTAGCGCCAGAGTATTTATTAACTATCTTGTCTATATGAGTCCAAAGTGGTTCTTCAGACGTAGGGTGTATTCTATTCTATTTAAATATATGAAATAGGAAAGGCATTATAATCACATTGTAAGAAGCACACACTCCATTCCTACTATCCCTATTAACTTTGTAAAAAAAAAGAGGAAAAGTTTCAGAAGTTCGAAGAAATTTTGAGAATGTTGAAAAAATACATAACAATCCCGAATTGTCATTAATCACTCAGGTGTTTACAATTTTTAAGGTTTGAAATAAATTTGATTCTATTGAAAAGAATTAAGTATACATTAATATTTTTCTTTTGTGTTTAAAAAAAAAAAAGAGCTCTTTCCTGGTTAATAGTAATCTTATCAGAAGCTACCCGTTTCTGAAGGATGCGTGGGATGTTAATTTGAAAAGCATCTTGAGAAGTTGTGTGGGCGGAATTTTCAAGGAAGCTACAATGAGGAAGCTTTACCGTGAGCCAACAATACGAGAACAAGGATTGTCTGCACAGGTCCTTCAGCGGTAAGATCCGTTCTCACATTTCATTCCCTATCCACTTCTCTCCTTTGCGCTCTCCTTTTCTCCTGCAATCCCTCTTTTACTCTCTCTCTCTCTCTCCTTTCCCACTCTTTCACTCTCGTTAATTCTTATTTTCACTCCTTCCTTCCTTTTCTCTCTCTCTCCTTCCACTCCGGTTTGCTCTCCTCCTATCGCTCCTTTTTTTCTCTCCATCCTTTATCTCTCTCCCTTTGTCATCCACTTCCTCATTCTCTCGCTACACTTCCTTTTCTTTTCTTTCCCATCCCCTCTCTCTCCCTCTCTTTCTCTCTCTTTCCCTCCCTCCCCTTAACATCCCTTTCTCCTCCCTGTCTCTTTCTCTCTCTCCTTCGTCTTGATCTCCGAGTTCCTTTCGCGACTGCTGCCCTGGTAAGCTAAGCATGCCTTCTGTTGAACTTTAAAGCTTGCCTCGTAGAGAGGGGAAAAGGATTTTTATGTTGCCTCATGCAATACTGGCATGAATAATTTAAAACCATACAATATTGTATCAACTTGTCATGGACTGGGTGGGTGATGAGATATAGAGCTGTGTAAACAATGTTACCACTCATCATGAAAAGCACTTAGGAATTTTACAAGAAACTTGTTCACGGTACAACAGTAATCTAAAAATTAATTTCAAGAAAATTTGTAATGCCCATGATATTCATCAAATATGACGTTTTATAGAATTTCAGAAAAATGTATTTCCTAACTTTGAACTGTTTAGGCGAGAAAAAAAAATTAATATGATTTTCTACCATCTTTACAGTCAGTTAAACAAAGTGAATTGATACTCTTCAAACATCAATGGTAGCTCTATAAAATAATCCAGGGCAAAGCATTACAACCCAGATAAACCAAAACAGAAATAGTTATCGTTTTAGGCTAGCCAATATTAGGACAATGGAAGTGATAGATTAGGAGGTGTTCTACTTACGGTTCGGATGGGAAGGCAAAATCTGACTCTTCGGAGCTTGTGCCGCCGATGCTTCCTGTGGTGGTGGAGGAAACGTGGAGTGAAGAGAAAGGACAAACACAAGGGGTCAAAACACGTATGTGGGTGGGGTCACGGTACAGGGCAATAAACTTTCACTAGAATGGGAGAGTTATATGGGTTTCCTTCATGCTAAACAGCACATGATCCAGGTTTGTGGGTGTTATGAGCCAAACGTTGCAGTTTGTTCTTTGTCTGGAGATTATTCTAATGTTCTGTCTACTCACACACTTTTTGGCCATTTTGTGGTTTAGATTCCCACTCGCTGATAGTGCCCACAACCCTCTACAGTCAAGTCAATGGAGAGGTTTGAAGACCCCGCCGCAAATAATGAGTTAAATGATACTGTGTAAAGTGAACGAGGGGACCTAAACCATGAGGCCCATTCTTTAATGAAATGTACTTTGTGTGAATACCAAACTAGGAAAGATGATTTTGAATCATCCACTTATTCAACATTCATAATGCTGAAATGCTGAATTCATAATAATGCTTTCACAAATAGATGTCCCATTAGTAATTGTTGTTTATTGATTATTTCCTTTTTTTCTGGAGTTAACTGTAAATTTTCCCTAAAAATACTATTTTATTTGAAAGTTTTGGCATACGGGTTAAATTTGATGAAGCCTATCACTAATATGATGCTGAAAAGTAAAAAAGAAGAAGAAGATTTAATTTGTCATAATTTCCACCTCATCCTCCTGCAATTCATTCATAATGATTTAAAATCATTGTTTAAAAAAATTGAATAGGAGTGATCAGATACTTTGTTTTGCATACAAGTAAATATAAGCTAATCCCAAATATGGACAGCCAAGTGGATCTTTCCAAGAAGCTCACCTAATCTCACCAGCCAAATAGGAGAAATATAAATGCATGTAACATTACATGATTAACAAAAAAGATTTAGAAAGGTATTAAAAAATAAAGACCACATTAGCTGTGCATATCAGGTCATAAAGAGTTGTTGCAGGAAACTTCTGATCAATTGCAAGATACACATGAAACAATGATTTTGATTGGCATATGCTGATTAACTGCAACTTGAAATTGATCACAATCTTCCAGCAACATTCCCACAGAGATTAATCAAAGAACTTCATTCACAGCTCAGTAAAAATGTGTTCCAGGTCCTTACCTCTTCTGTGCATCTGAAGCATGCTTGGAGTACTGGGAGGGAATGCAGACTTGGGGGTGACTGCAACAGCTACCGCTGCTCCAGAGGCAGGCATACTACCGCTTCCAACGCTGAAGTACAATCCAGAGCCACTCCTAATGGGACTCAGCATGGGAGGTGGTGTGTAGGGTGGTGGGGTGGTACTACTGTTGCTACGGTAGAGGACGCCGATCTCCCTGGGAGACCTCATCTGGCTGGGGTAGGTGCTGGGTGTGATTCCTCCAGGTGTTGCATTGTTCGCCCACGATGGGATGCTCAGCATCGGAGGACGCGGCTTCTTCTTCCTGACAGCTGGTATCATTGGAGGAGGGTCTCTGAAGACACTGTCTTTCATCCTGATCTCGTCTTTCGATTCGAGCAAAGGCGGGGTTGCATGCCCCATTGGTTGTAGTTCGGATTGTCGCATATGTTGCTCTTGAGCGAGCCTGTACATTGATTCCAGCTGGGGCGGGCTGGGGGAACCCATGGAGATGGGCGGCGGGTATGGCAGGGGTTCTTCTTTCGGAATGATTTGGTTCAACTGATTGTTGTTCATATGCAAAGGTTTGGAACCTACTGGCAGTCTAGGGTTGTATGGGTGGACCGGCTGGATGCGGTCCATCGGAAGTGGTGTGGTGTGATGCAGCGGCAGGTGCTGAGGTGGTGGAGGATGATGGGGCTGGGAGACCGGTCCCGAAGGCTTCTGCATGGCCTGAGACTGAGCTACGGCAGCATGGGCGAGCGTGGTCAGCTCATCCTGCAACATGTTCAACGGGAGATTCGGAAGGTTGGGCAGGAATGGTTTACCGCCGCCGCTCAAGACGGAGTGCGATCTGGGTTGCCTGTACTCAGGCCACGAAGGCACATGTGAGGTAGTTGTATTCGTGTACACCGAAGACAGGTGCATTGTGGTGGGAGGCGCAGCTGAATGTCCTAATTGTCCTACCATCCTTAGTGGTGGTCTATTCTGTCCCATTGCCTGTGAGCTCTGTGCTTGGGAAAGCTGAGCATGTGTGTTCATTGAAGCATTCATGTTAGGTGGCGTATGAGCCAGTGACCTTGACTGGCCGTGACTTAGTGCAGTAGGCAGGGGAGGTTTCTCCTCTGACTTGGAAGGCGATACCTTCTGTGGGGCTTCTGCCCGTGCATTGTTATAACCTCCATGAAGTCTCATATGTCCATTCAATGCTGGCATACTTTTGAACGTTCTTTTACATACTGTGCATTCCACTGTAATTCGTTCCTTTTCATGTCTGCAATGAAAAATATCAAATAAAACAAAATATAAAGATTTACACATTTATAAGCATTCATACTTACTCCAGTTACAAGATTACATGACCTAACCCAATGGATGCGAGAGAGCATTGATGATCAGGTATTTGACATAATTTGCCTTTGTTAGACCAGAGATAGTCAGAGAGCATGTCAACATGCCACATTCCTCACATTCTTTGTGGCTAACATGAAAGCCTCCCCGGGTAATTACATCAAGCTTGTCATCTCATATTATCTAAGATGTCTCTCAACAGTACAATGGTAAATCCAATGATGATTTTAAAATATGCATTATCTCAGAAAAATGAACAAGATTCATTTTAAATATATTTTTGGAAATTGATCAAAATAACCTAAGACATTCCATTAATATCTGAGCAGATGTTATACAACAGGCCAACATGATCACTTCCATGCATCCCATATATTATCATTTCTAGAGTAATTATTCTTGTGTCTGAACTTACAAGATTGTGTGCCTCATATTGGTCTAAGATCAATACCCACGCTTCAAAATTTGTGGGCGTTATTCATCAATTCACAATCAAATATCATTGTGCATCTTGTATGCATTGTGAATCCATCATCATACTCAGACAGAATATCCCTTGAATCTAGTATTAGTCAAGGGCCATTGCTGAAGCCATCTATAATCTCCCAAGAAAATCCCCCTTTTCATTCTCTGGCATTGACTAGCTTTACATAGATCCAGGTTCCTAGAGATTTTTGGCAAATCCATATGGATTTTTTTAACATTGTTCTTTCTTTATTTTGGATTGGTTAAACAAGATACATACCCCTTAACATAATAGGATCAAAATTGGGACAAAGAATTTGTTAAGGTTGAATAAGTATCCCATTTAGCATTCACAATTCAAAACATACCCCTGTAACTTCATAGGATTAAAATGGGGCACATAGTTTGTTGAGGTTGACAAATTTTATGATAACGAAAATTCATGACACAATATATGATGCAAGTGAAAATCCTTGCAACCTGTTCTCAATATAAAAGGTTGAAACAATAAATCTGGTCAAGTGATCCCAGTGTGATGTCACTAATCTGCATTTTATAATGATAACAAGCAAGCAAAGGATTGTGACAGGAAGCGTCAATGTATATTGTACAACAACGTCATAAATTTTTAAAAACAATAATCTAGAGTGTGACTTACGTTCTATGGCCTTTGTTTGTAGAGTTGGAAAGTCCCTTGGGGCTTATCCCCATATCCGGTGCTGGCTGGTTGGAGTACCTGTTGGAACCAGGTGACTGGTGGGACAGCATCCCATTCCCACTGAGTCCAACTCCTCCCGTTGACAGACTCAAACCCTGGAACTTGGGGTTGGGCACTTGAATGGACAGTTCTCTCGGTCCAGAGGGAATCGATGTGGTCATCCCAGTGCTGGCTGCTCCGGTGAGGACAGACTGCGACATATTCGGAAGGTTCCCGCCAAACATCTGGGAGGCGTACGAGTCTAAACGGTAGATGCTGGACATGTCCTGCGAGGAGAGCTGACCCTGAGTTGGGTGAGTCGGGGGTGGATCGGGGGTGTTCTGCACCCGCTGGGCAGCGAGCGCCAGGGACTGTAGAGCAGCGCTTGAGCTGGATCCTGGACTGTCATTGGTGTCCTGGCTGGAGCCAGACTGGTTTAGGTCTTGGGGATTCCCCAAGCCTAAGGTAAAGTCAGCCCCTGGAGATGACCGCATCATGGCTTGGCTATGACGGTTGGCGTGTACCGCTGCTGCTTCTGCTGCCATCAGTTCCGGATCCTTCTCATCTCCTGTGTAGTTCATGTTATCCTCCATAACAAGACCAGGGTGTTGGGACTCAAAGTGCCTTCGCAGAGAGCGAATGTCACAGTATGACTTTCCACAGTTGTCCACGGCACACTCATAAGGCTTCTTGCTTCGATGCGTCAGCATGTGACCAGTTCTGAAATTAAGCAGATTGAGAGATAGAGAAAGATTACATTATTAAATTGACAATATAATGAGTATGGAAAAACAACAAAACAATTCAAGCATAATGAGAATAATGAGGAAAACCATCTTTGATCTGATTTATGATATACTTTTATCAAAAAGTTATTACAAATCAGTCATTTAGGCCAACATGAATAAGCTTTCTTTCTTTATTAAAGTTGCTATCAATGTCAGTTTGGAAGATCAGGGCCCTATATCCTAAATGTTTGTGATTAATCTCTAATTTGAAAAAGAGTATTTCTGATTGGTTACTGGCCAGTCTTTTGTACAAAATGTGCATGAAAAGAATATCCCGACTGGTCATTTCATTAGCGATTCATCGCAAACCATTATGTTATGGGGCGTTAATCATATAAAGGATCTACAAAATTTTAATGTTAAATATATTCAGTGGTGCATTTCTATGAGTATGTCAGTCATTTCGGTCATTTGGGTAATTTAAAAGAAGGGTAGGGTTGCATAACAATCCTACAGTCCATATCATACAGAATCTCAACACAAAGCTGGAATTTTTACGAGCTGATTTGGATTAAAAAGAAAACCTTTATTGATTGGGCCCTTGCCTACATGTACCATCTTCATGTGACAAAGGAATAATCCAACCATTTCTAACCCATTCATTATTATCTGCAAGTACAGGCCAAAGGTCTTTTCTATTCCTGTCTCAGACACCATTTTGGCCACACATTCCATGCAAATAAGGCCTTCATTTGAGCCTGGTAGGCACTGCCAGCGTATTGTTTACAAACAATAGAGTTGGTAGGGGGCATCCCTGGGTCACTCCCAGGGTCCACACACTCTCCCAGGTAGGCTGGCAGGTAGGCATAATAAGAACTCCACACTGGTAGCTCTGAGTAATAAGTATGATCCACAGCCCCAAAGTGTTAACTCATTTGAGTGGAAGCAGAATTAATTGTTTATGTATTTCTATATCTCAGCTAATATTCTTTAACATATAATAAATAGGCCGATTTACTCATAGATGCAAATTTATACACGTTTCTCAACAAACGTAATTATGTAGCAATCCCTAAACATGTTGGTAATAATGGAACAATACTAGGAATCTAATTTGCAATCATTATATGCTGCTATGCTGGTCAAGCCTCGGGCAAGCTTTAGGATTGTCATGAATGATCTTAGTGTATAGAGAATTAGTAGTAACATATTCTATGTAAGTGAAGCTGGATATAAAATTCATATATTCAAAAATCTCATCAGGATGAAAGAAAAATGTCCATACACCATGCTTGAGTGACAGCGAATTCCATTATCAATCGTCAATGCAACCATTCATAATGAAACTGGTCTGATTATAGCAATCATGAGAGCTTATATCACCTTTTTTATCTACTTCAGGGAATAAGCATAAATTTGAATCAGCATAAGAAACTAACGTTTATGGGAGAGTCAGAATATGTCAATAATAAAATATGTCAATAACAAAACTCCATTTTTTAAATAAATATCGTTTCTTATAACAAAATCACAGACGGACATCAGGGTCCACTATAGCAAAACAACAACCAAAAAAAAAAAGGGAAGATAAATCAATGTTGCAGATGTGTATGTTACAAAGGCAGAGTTGTAGATTCCTAGGGATAGCTGGAAATCCCAGGGTTGTATGAACTGCGTGGATCTAGGACAGGAACACACCAACCTTCATTGTGGTGCTGTCAAGGGTTCAGAGAATGACTTGGGTGTCTTACCAGAAAATTAACTACCGGTAGCCCCAGACACTTTACCTTCTATTATTTCTCAAAAAAAAAAGATGGGGGAACAATGCTTCGATCATGATTGCAGTCCAATGTCAAAAGTCCAATGTTAAATCAATTGAACTTGTGTCCTTTTTTTTCTCTGAATAAGAGAGCATATCAACAAATTCAAGACA
Source organism: Temnopleurus reevesii (assembly GCA_036244855.1). Lineage (NCBI taxonomy): Eukaryota > Metazoa > Echinodermata > Echinoidea > Temnopleuroida > Temnopleuridae > Temnopleurus > Temnopleurus reevesii. The sequence continues at coordinate 337,159 of BQKZ01000064.1, forward strand.
GCAGATTACTTTATAAATTCATCGCAAAAAAATTACATGAAGATTATATCCAGTAACTTTGATGACAAGACAAAATGCTCCATATTTCATATTGAAAATCACAGCAATTCATTATTATCAACAAATATTCAATGTGAGTCCCCACGTTGAAAAAAAGAAGGTATTGCTAACGTAATACCAAATTTGTTTCAAATGGCAATAAATCTGTAATCAAGGGTTACACGGTCCACAGTCCTCAATAATCTATGAAACACTGTTTAAAAATAATAATCAAATTTAATTTAAACCATCGGATAAGTATTTTCTTGCAATTTCTATCCTAAAGCTCATGTTTGCGAAAATATAAACTATTAAATCATTTTTCAACATCATCAAAATAAATCAGGATAAGGCTCCCAAATCCAAATCAACGTGTTGGCTATTCACCATGCATTATTCAAACACACGGGCCATACAAGTAGATACATCATATCATATACGGATGATGAAAATTGAAGGAGGTGGGAGCTGGATAGCGTATATTGGTAGATGAATCTTGCTTATGTTGATGTTTTTTGTTGTATCCGAGCTACCTCATTGAGGGTTCGTCCATGGTTTGCTGCCTGGGTGCCACATCCAGGTCAAATCCCAGGCACCTAGCAAGCAAGCGAGCTGAGCTCAAACACCAGCTAGCTACCTAGCCACCCGGCCAGTGTAGGAAGAGATTGTGTCCTGCCGTAGATAATGTCCGGGCCATTAACAAAAGGATGTGAATATTTGTAACATGATGACTATTTCAACAATAGAACAAATTATCCCGTTACTTATCCTGGGTGTTGAAAGTTAGGTTTTCTGATCATTTTGTCTGAATTTGCAGATGATTGGGTGGTTGGTGATGTTTCATTTTTTGTGATGCTTCAAAGCTCTCTGCTCATGCAGAAAAACCAAACTATGTACAACGCTCAAAGGGCCGCAAGTAAAAAAAACAAGAGCAAATAATACCCCAATCATACACACCTAGACTCTGAGAATAATATACTCCTCCCCCATGAAACAATGTATTCATCTGATAATTGGGTGTAAAAACATTTCCATACTTTTGTGAGTGAGCCAGACATAATCTACTCCCAGACATGATCCCCTCCGACACCGTATTCACCATGCAATATTTAGTCCCCAGCTCCCCAGCGCAACCGCCAGACGAAAGAATGCATACTGTGCATTGGAGGTCAAGATCAGAGCTCTTCAACCCACTCTTCTTTCCCACAATTCGCAAACTGCACTGCTGAATTGAATAAAATGCACTTCATGAACGGGTAGCTGTCGGTGCATGGGGGGTGAGGGACTTTGGCCACCTTTTTGGAGTCAAAAGTTCACCGTCATAGTACAAGATTTCGGGGTTACTCCCAATGACAAAATATGTGTAGCTCAATATAGTTCCTAGTTTAATGTAGATCAGGACCCTAGCACTTGTCAAAAAAAAAAGGAACAATTTGATAATTTCATTGGCCTGCAAGTAAACTGAGAACTAAGAGCAATCAATGTTTATCTGATCAAATTCTGTGCCAAAGGGCACCAATCTGGAATGTTGTATGACATATTCAACAAAGTACATGTAGAGTACTATTTAAAGTTAACAATTTGATTAAGGTTTCATCAATTTGTTATGTTCATATAGTTTTATCATGCCCTGAACCTGAATTCATAAGGGGACCCAAATGCAAAGGGAATCTGAAGCCAAAGTTTGCCACAAAAAAATGTCTTATTCTTTTTCGCAAAAGGAGATTTTGGTATAATAATAATAATTATACAGAACATTTATATAACGCTTAATACAAAGTGTTTTTAAGCGCTATGTGCATTATTACCAGTCTATAGCATGGCTACCATTCGGCACTCACTGCATTCAAGGAATTTCTTCCTACCGGTACCCATTCACTTCACCTGCGTTGAGTGCAGCACAATGCTCATGTTTTCACTGAAGCAATCACAGAAAAAGATTCTTATCATGAAGGAATAAACTTTTATTCTCATCCACTGATCAAAGGAGACCAAATTCTTTGAACTTCTGACAATTCGGAGTTACGCCTCTGTGCTACTGACCCCGACATGAACTTTCAAAAGTAGGGCATGACCCAATCTCCACCCCTACCCTCCCTATTGGGAACTATGAAATATCATACAGTCATTCTATCCTGTGGTAATCATACGCACCAATTTGCATCTCATTTACACCAGCTTAGCTCTGAAATCCAAATCAAATTACAATAATCAATGCATGCACCCACAAAAATATTGTATACTATTTTCTTTCTTTTTTTCCACCCACTCATTTCGACAAATCACAGGATATACACATTATGTTGATTGATCATTCCATTTTAAAACCAATCCTTCAGGAGTGTTTGTTCAAATTTCTCATGAATGAACACATGTACTTCTACAATAGTTGGTACATCACTTTTCTCTTTTTTAGAGTCATCTATTTTAAAAATAAAATGTGATTTGAATTGCGAAAAAAAGTTGTTGACCTGATTTTAAACAAGGTCATAACTTTGTGCAAAGTAATGCATTTGTGACTTATGAATACTACAAATGGCTCTTTTCTCAACACTAGAGGATCCACCACTGATTCATTTTTTTCTTTGAAATATCTGTAGTATGAGACTGAAAAGCTGTGTCTCGTCCCACAATTAGTCAATATCTCAATAGTTGCTAAGTCATACCAGCATGAGTTAGGATTGCCACTCCTTCAATTTCAGAAGGTTACCCAGCTAATAAGGTTAAACATGAATCCAAGAGATTGTGTACATTACATGTATTCTTATTAGTACACTTTTCACGTGTAACATGGACCAGACTGGGCAGCTAGCCAGCTGAGAATTTCTCTTATTCAATTTTTGGTAATAACATGCACACTTCAGAAATTGTGTAACACATTTTGTAACCTGCAAATTTATCATCTAAGAATAATCAGATAGACCAATGGTGAAAGAAATGGCACTTGAAGATGTTAAACCATTTTGCAAGCTTACGTTCATGAAATTATGTAAAATTTCATTTTGTCCATATCACTGATTTAAAAAATGACTGAAAGAGGCCAATAACAATCACACTTTCTCCTTAGGCCAATTAATCTTCATCAGCCAATAAATCTTCATCACAACAATTACCTGTAATCTTGTAATCTTAAAATCATTGATATTCAACTGTTTGCCAAAAGTGTGTTATATTCTAGAGTATAATTCGCTTTGGTTGTAATGAAATGCAAATTTCTCTTTCACAGCAATCGCCTGAAGTTTTCTGGATCAAGAGTGCTTGGCAAACGCCCAAAGCGGCCCATCTATAAACCGCCAGTAGGTAATGACGTCTTCAACCTGTGTAGAATTGAACTTGTCTACGTGGGTTGTTTATCTCAATAATGAACTAAGCATGGTGATCACCTTATGGTATGTGGCTAAGGAGCCATTGGGATTCAAAAGAAATTATACGCTCACCAAAAGGAGCATGCTACAAAAGTTGGCTATGATTTCAATTCTATGTTAGCTTTATTATCATTATAAATACACAATTTACCTATAATTTTTTTGTTAAATCTCAAGTGAATACATGTACTAGAATCAACATGCTCAAGAAGGAAAACATGCATTTTTGTCCCCCTCCGAAATAAGCATAATATATTTAGATCTGTTATAGGTCAGGATAAGAAATTGATGTAAAACAGGACGATTCATCAATTGTTTTAAATGCATAAACTAAATGTGTACAAAATCTTGTGTTAAAAATACAGAAATTCAATTTAGATTTTAAATATTTCTATTTACTAAATAATATTTGTTTTATTTAGTCACTTGGTCAAATATAATATAACTTCAGGATGTAGCATCCACGGGACAGTGCTGGATTCAGATGCAATAGTTATCATAATAAAATTTGCATACATCCTGGAACCAACTGCCAGTTAAGAGCCAGAAAGGAGAATCAAACATTATCATATCTCATAAGTTAACATCCTACTGTTGGTACTTTATCTCAATATAGTGGTTTAAGTTCAGAATATTGTTTACACAGTTGTATCTCCGTAACATCTTTTTTTTCTCTCTCTCTCTCTTTCAATTGAGCTCAACGAGATGGGGAGGAGTGCAAACAGGATCTCTTACAGTTCTCCTCATAAAATATGGATAAAATTCAATTTGTATAAGAGCACATCATTGCCATTTTTTTTCTGCCAGATACATGTAGATAGATTTGATGTGTCCATTCTTTAAATTTCATCTAGGTATACCTTAAGGGCAAAGTCACTTCATTGATAGGACTTCATTGATAGGACATCTTTCTACATTACAAAAAAAGGGCTCCGAAAATCTCCAACACGGATACACCAGGCCTTGTTGGCAGTCAGTTGAGTGTCCAGAATGGCCTCAGATTAAACATAATATCTAGTTTTGGTAATGAGATTAATGTTCACAGAATAGTACAAAACTTAAAGAGACTGGTCAAAATGTTGTACCACATGATTTTGCAAGAATACTCATGAACACAATAGCAAGCCAATGAATGTTCAGAAAGTGGGCTTCGTCTGGGCGTAAAATATTACACTGTCCCATGTGTTGCTTCCTGTGTACGCTAGAGCTAAACAAATTTTTTTTAAAGACGTGGTAACTACACTCATGAGGCTTTAATTACTTTCCAACTACTTTATTAAATTTCACTTGTCATTATCATCTTGTATATCATTATTCGCAACATCTATTCCCATCATTACTGACGGACCTGTGCGCTTCAAAAAGAAACCACCATTATTATCATTATTATCCTAACCACTCATTTTACAAATAAAATTTCTTTGCAAATACTTGATATTATAGCTTTAATTGATGCCTTGTTTCTCATAATTGCAATTCAAAATCTATGAATTATTCAAAATGTAAAGTAGTTTGCCAAACTGATATCAACACACCTTTACCATGAACAACATAACTCAGGAAGGAAAGGAATTAATCAAAAGAAAGAGAGGATGTGGCACCTCTCTCTATATCAGCTAAATCACCAAACCTGTGAAATAAATTGTCTCGTCTATGACATACACGACACGCATATACATGAGGCCTTTGAATGTGACAAGTAATGGCATGACAAGGAAAAGTCATGCGAATTATTCATGATGTCTTTATGAAAGGTTAACTTATAGGAGTGATAGATGACCAGCTAGCTATGAGCAGTATGTCCTGGAGGACATGAATTCATATTGGCTCCGACCCCAGGTCTACGTAGTATATGAGTCACAAATGATGACATCATAGATAGATTTCGAGGCGTGTATATTACGTGAATCATCAGAGAAAAGAGAGCGAAAGGAAAAAAAATGGTGATAATGAATCACACATATATGGCAATTAGATATGAATGGCTATTTCATTTGTTTCTATTTGTTAGCATTGTCAATGGACTAATGTAAAATACTCTTGAATAATTCCATATTCAGATTCATCGATCATCAACCCTTTCACTTTATTATAATCCTGGCTATTTAAGTATCATTTTTAAAATGAGACCAGAGCTAATAATAAAAAAAAAACTAAATAACACAAAATGAGAAATAAGAAAACAAAAATAAAAATTTGTGAACATACCGACCAAAAGTATGCATGATTGATTAAATGATATGCTATTAAAGGAAGAGGAGGGTAGGCAGAATCTGTCTTTGATATATTGAAACAAGATTAATATTTCATCGCAATAAATGGAAATAATCTACATGTATTCTCTGTATGTATCATGAGTAGTCATAATCAATACCATTCCAAATTAATTTGACCTTGCATTACCCTAGTTTCCAACATTCCATGTGTTGCACCACATCATGCAATAAAGCTGACTGATACAGATATCAAATCGTACATGGAAAGCCCTACTGATATACTTACTACACTTAAAAAAACCTACACTGCAGCATACTACCCTCTTTGTTTACAATACCCAAAACAACAATACAGACCTACACATATTTATCTAGTCCACAACCGGTTTCAGACTTCATACCCTTTCCGCACGATCCAAAACTCACCAGAGCAATATGTACCATGGAAACTCCTTCTCAAATCACAAGAAAAACTTTTCGGGAGCTCGGCCATCTGTCTTTCCATTTTCTCTTCCAGATCCCGATGGTATATATATAGATACTCTTGATGTAGATTGGAGTAGCAGGCAATGGAAACACTGCCGGTCACGGAACAAACTTCCAATGACCCCTGGCTAAGAACCTTTTCGCTTTGAGCCGCTCAAGAAAAGGTCCAACAATTGTAGGGCAGCTCAATAATTCAGAAAATCAATATGGCGAGTGTCGTGGGAAGTACTAGCTACAAGTTGGACTATAGTCACTTTTCCCGGTGTTTGTCAATCATACTAGAGCTTAGCTGGAATTATATCTCGTTGCTCTATCCGTAAAGACCCTATTTCCTTTCTTTTAGAACCGGATTTTAGCTGGTTGACCTCAGATGGGAATTTGGGTGATTCAATAGTCTCATGTATACATAAATGTACATGAATGAAAATCAATTTTGAATGCTCGGAAGCAGCATCCTCTTTGCCATTAATATCCCAAAAAACAAAAATATTTAAAAAATCCCCTTCGTATTTCTCTTTATTTTATCTTCCTTTTTGTTATTACAAATACTAGAAATCTCTGATATAGGCTACTTCATTAAATTAAAGTTTAAGTAAATAATGCAAGGAGCAGAATTGACGCTTACAACAATAGAGCACATTTTGTATTTTGATTAAATAATTTGTGATTCAGGAATCTAGAAATCATGTCAGATGCTTGTGAAGAAAGAGGATAATTCCTATTGTCAATGAGTTAAAGCCGTAGACATAAAGCTCATTAGAATATTCAAAATAATACATTATTACTTGGAAAATATGTCTAACTCTTTCAGAATATTAACACAATCGACAAGAGTACATGTAATGAAATAATATCAAAATTTCCATCCTAACGCAGAATTAAATAAACAGCTTCTAAATTCTTGATGACTGCAATCAAAATATCCAAACATATTCAATGGCGACTGGACTAGCATATTACTTCTCCAAATCAATATAAAAGCCCCGGCCATTGGTCAGTCAACCTCTCAAGCAGAAAACTCGGAACTTCGCTAATCAGCTACATCAATTGACTTGATGAAGCCCAGGGATCTAGCAAACGATTCCATCCTATATAATATATCCTCAGAGTCTCGTTTGCACATGGCTACGCTTCACAGGCTTTTCATCCCCGTTCCAGGGTTCCAGGTTCCTATTGTTGATAGGAGAGATGTTATATAACGCATCCCTCAGAATTTCAGAGATCCAGGTACTTCTCCCGAGTTGAGTAAGTCGTAAAGTGCACAGGGGAATCAAGATATTATGTAAACAATACCTCGCTCACATTTTTAATACTAGATGGATGTCAATGAAATATACACTTATTCAAAACATTCAAAACAAAATTATGCATCTCAAGTAAACCCTGAATGCAGAAACATTTTTTTCATGAGACAATCTATATGTACTTTATTTCAATAGATATTGTGCATATTTTTCCTTTTTTTTCTTAATAAAAACACAGATTTGCAGTTGAGAATGACTAAAGAAATGGCTGCTTTGCAAACCAATTAAATCAATAAATGAACCTGCTTAAATGATTGCATTGTTATGTATTATTTTGTTTCTCCTGCATCAGTTGCTACCTGCAAAATACTTTGCACTTTGGATATGGAACATTGACAGGGTAAAAAAAAATATAATTCTGTTAAAATTGACCCCAAATGCTGGTCCTTCATTTAACTTTGCAGCCTATCCTTATTCTTATCATAATCTATGTACATTAAGGACAAATTTTATGAATGTTTTCCTTTGTACCTCTTCTGATTAATGATTTTTTTTGTTACAGGGTCCCGAAGAAAAAAAAGTGCTCTGATCACCGACTAGATATCCAAACTAGAATACAAATATATGTCTACTAAATCAAATCAATTAATAAAGAAAAGGAAAGAAAGAATGAAATAGATAAATGAAGACACCACCAGAAAAATAGAGACAAGATTATTCTTCTCCAATGTGGGTAGAGCACTAATAAGATTTTTAAACAGCCAAACAGAAAATTATAAACTCCAATAACCCTTTGTCAACATACTCCTGCAAATTTATATCATTAAAGTTATCAATATGATTATGAATATCCAATGAGTTTTACACACACCCCTATTCAATTCAAAGTAGATCACTCGCTGTAATAAGTTGGCAAGCCCAAGTAGATCACCTTTGTTTGGGTACTTATGATTATGATCCACATTTTCAGCACTCCTGGTGTCTCACTGCACTCCTTGACCACATGAATTTGTCCTTGTCTGGGCTTGGAGCCGTCCAGCACGAATAAAAGAAAAGAACCTCCCCTGTAAATGACCTGGGTCAGTCCGAGTACAATCAATCACAGCAGCAGCGTGTTACAGTGTAAGCAGTGGGGTGGTGTTTGGTTCCGAGACTTGACCCACTTTACAGGGGCAGCTTTTGACCAGTGATGACGGGAGGAGGACCAGAGCTTCATAATATATGTGCTATTAGCTACCCAGGGACTGTGTTGATGAACTGATCTACAGTACAAATTGTATTTTTTGTATTGCCAGTATTTTATGTGCATACAGTGTAGTTATGCATAGTATTAGATTGTATGCATGTGTAATATTATGAATGTATGTATGCAAACTATAGAGGTTTTGTCTTAATTATGCCTAAAATAGATTGTTTTAATTGTTGCTCTATCTTAATCAGTTGTATCTCAGCATTCCAAACTCTCCAACATGCGATATTATGACAAAAAAGAAATGAGTACTATTCTTAGTCAAAGTGTATTTTTAAATTCAATTACATATTTTTAAAAAAAAATAGAGCAAATATTAAAAGCAGGTCCCCTGTAAAGATGTGAATATTTTCACAGACCTAATGTTTGATTAAAACATACCCAACCCTCAAAACATTGTATAACCATAACATTTAGGCACGTAATATACAAATGAACTTTGTCCTGGTGGGGCTTCTGTTCATTCAGAGGTGCCAACACATTTGTAGGTCAGTGTTTTATACTTATTTAGGTGTATTCAGACAATTTGAGACTCCATTTATAAAAATAAACATACAGGAGATTTTATTGATAACATTTTTATTGCAAGGTCTGCTTGGATAATAATCGGTGAGAAGAGTTAAACTGAAATGAGAAACAAATCAAATTTTTGGTTTTGTAAAGATATTATCAGATGTTTAAAAATTCAATATTCTTGTTAGGTAATTATTAAAGGGGAGTAGGGCCTCAATGGATAAATGATTTACTCACTGATTAAGTGACCCTACTAAAATAGAACCATATCAACAAAAATTGATAATATATGAACCCAAGAGGCTATCCTGCATAATAAAAAAATTATCATCAATATTATTATTAGTAATTATGAAAACTAGAGCCACAGTCACAAAGAAGCCTGGAAGCAACACAATTGAACATGACTCTTTGTTCAATTCACAGTTAACTACCT
>BQKZ01000064.1:347945-364851 GCA_036244855.1 Temnopleurus reevesii
GGGGGGGGGGGGGGAGGATACAGAATAAACTGCTTGAAAAATAAGAACAATTTTTCATTAATTAGATACTAAACATTTGCCCCCCCCCCCCCCCAAAAAAAAAATAAATAAATAAATAAATAAATTAATTAAAAAAAAAAATAATAATAATAGCTTGATAGAGATGACATTGTGAAAATTCCCCCCTTTTCCCCTCAAGTCAAGTTCAACCAATTGAATCAAAAGGCATTGAATGAACTTGGCTTGAAATCAAGAAAAAAAAATAATTTGCATACAAACACAACGTAATCTTCATACCACATGGACCTTGGATTACCGAGAATAAAACCAAGCAATTTAAAAAAGCAACATTATATTCCCTGCCCTTGAAGCTGAACTAAGATTTCCTGGTTTCCATCAGAGTAAGCTCCCAACAAAAATACGGGATGGATTAAAAAAAAAACTGTCCTGGAACAACCCGTTTTCAAGATTCTAGGGGTCTTGATATTGAAATTATTCATGTTGTAGTACAAAGAGAAGTATAATATCAGCTAAATTTTCATTAAAATGCCACATGAGTCACGTCAGAAAAATTGTAAGATGAAGAAGAAAATCTACTCCACACAACAATTATTTGATAATCTGGGATGCCAGTTGAAATTGATCAAAATTGCTTTAACACTAAAATTACCTCAGTAAATATTTCACATTTTTCTCTGGAAAAGAAAACCAATTGATTTTGACATCATTAGAGTTTCATTGTTCACATCCCAGGTCAGTGCTATGAAATTGGCTATAACAAGCAATTGTTATCACCCATACAGTTTCCAAGTACAAATGCAATCATCAAATCAATATCCAAATTGATTTTACTCCACAATCAATTTGGAGGCTAATGGATGTTTCAATCTTTGGATATCACCACAATGAGGATACGACATCCGTAAAATCTCGGAAACCAGCTCCGTTTCCATTATACAAGCAATATCCAGGCAAAATCCAGGAAAAATACTGATAACCATGAACACCTTTTTCATATACATTATTTTAATTCATGCAGTGGGGCGTAAAACATGGAGTTGTGCATAAAACATGGAGTCCGTGCACTCATTTTGCCTAACAAGCATGCACCTTGCCATTTCCCATACGCCTACGACTTTGTCTGGCCTTTTGTTTGGTATTGCAATTGCTCCCAGGGCAGCCCCATTTGGTTTCAAATTCTAGCTGATAATTTGCAGCTTGTGTATCGAAGGAAAATGCACGACAAGGATGAGAATACGACCAAGAAAATATCACTAATGACCTACAATCTACTAGAATATGGCATTGTTCTATGTTCCGATCATACATGTATAAGGAAGATATTAAATACTCGACAGAAAACAGAAGAGGTGAAGCTTCATGCCTGACCTTTTTTAGAAAGACACATTTTTGCATATCAAAAACTAACTGGTTCTGCAAGTTTTTAGGTCATAATCTTTTTTTTTTATAATAAACACTCAACAGAAAACAGAAGAGGTGAAGCTTCATGCCTGACCTTTTTTGGAAAGAAAAAAAAATTGTATATAAAAAACTAACTCGTCCTGGAAGTTTTTAGGTAATAACATTTTTTGATAATTAGTGGTCGGTAATAAAATAATTAAATAACAAACATCTTGCAATGTTTTTATTAAAAGTAAGAAAATTACTAAAATATCAACATGTCACACCTGTTATTCAAAAAAATTTCATTATCAGCTTAGGCTTTGGAATCAGATTTTATATCTCACATTCGTTATTGCCTCAGTCACAAGTGGAAGGAAGCCTTTAAATTAATGTAGTTCTATGGTATACATGTAGGTAACAATATATTAGATGATCTACCTATTCTCATGTCTGACTGGAAACCTGCATAGTATAGTGGATTCATTCTCCGAAGCGTTAGATTTGTAGTGTAATTTCATGTAGGCATACATGTAGGGTCTGAGACATTACAAATTAAAGAAAAAAAGTATGTCCAATGACAGAAACAGTATGCCACCATTTTTCTGAATAAACATTATCCCTTTTAAATCTTTATAAATTCTTATTTTTTCATTAAAAATTCTTTAAAAAAACCATGTCTGTATTTATAAGTATCTTTTCCACTTTATGTTATATTTCATGAAAATAAACCTGTCCCAGAAAAGTTGAAAAAGCATGTGGACTATTAGGATCAATAATTTCGCAAACCCCAACAAAGAAATAGAGCAAAGCCAAGCAAGAATGTAGTAAAACTGACTTGAATGGAAAGTGAAAGTAAGCCTTTCCATTCGCCTCACAAAAGAAGGCTGTTGGAGAGAAAAGATGAGTGATCTGAGCTGAATACAGTAAGACCCACGGAGGTCACCGTTTGATGCCCCTGCCCCACTTGTCTCCCCATTATGTTTGATCAAGGAGGGAGGCGAACAAGGGGTCAATCTAAGGTGAAAGCAAGTTCATTGTCCACATATGTCAGCTATGCACACAGCCAATTACACAGCAGCGCATCCAGACGACTTCCAATATTCACATCGAAAACCCAGGGCATTAGATTGAGCACCATGTGCAGCTAGCGAGCTGGTGTGTATGTATGCCAAGGCACTTGCTTCCACATGTGCATTACGAGCATGCATGAGGGAGCCGTTTCGCCCGACACTGAATTATGTATGTCTAGAAAGACGAGCGAGCGAGCATGTGGCCCATAGATCGAGCATTGTCCATCTGACTCATCAGTTTCCAGGAAAAGAGGGACACACATGAGCACGGGACAAAGAGTGTGAATGTTCATCATTCGATACATAACTCCTGCAAATATCATTATAAAATAATCATTTTTATGTTAATCATCAGACCGACAAACACACGATCAAAGAATAAAGTGTGTAAAGTCTCTTTCACAATAGATCTCCCTGGAGATTCGGATAGCAACTGTTCCTGGGGAATACAATGGTATGCCATCGAGGGCGTTACACCCTGGTTTCCACGCAGCAGGGCTGGTTCGGGTCAGACTTTGTGAACACAATGGAAGGAATGCAAACAGTTGAATGTGGGGGTTTGAGACTCAAGCAGCCAGGCACCAAACCATACTAAGGCGAGACCCGCACCAGGCACCAAACGACCTACTTTGTCTGTTTTCCTTCTTTTTTTTTTTTCTCTCTCTCTCTCTCCCTTGTGTTTGATAACGCAATATAATTCAATCACTGATAATCTGACCTACCCAACACACGATCAAGCTTTCGAACTGAATAAATTTTTTTTGAATTGTTTAAAATATTTTTTCTATCTTGATACATTTTCATATCTCACAGATCAGTGCTAAACTATTTGTCAGATATTGTGCTTTACTGTTTGTTTATTGAATTGCTGTAATTTATGCTTTTGTCATAAATAAAATATTAAGTAAGATTATTTTCCAATTTTTTAAACATAGACTTTGTAAACTTTGTCAATTTCATCGTTACAACCACGATGGATGTATCATTAATAAATCTTAAATGAATTAATGAATTTTGTAACACAGATTTAAGAACATATCGCATCAATCTTTGAAAATGCGGGTTTCCATATTCTTAAAAATATTGTACCTTTCAATAGATTAAAATATATTTCAATGGACTTAATTAGTTTGCTAGATCATCCAAGGTCGTGACAAATAATCCCAGAAAAGAATGTGTAGATTTTTCTCAAAACAATACCTTAAAAATCTACATGTATGAACAGACATGAAACTAGATGAGATTTCAATCATTGTGTACATAAAGAAAGCATGTGACTGAATTTTAATTACACAAAGGCTTTAGGCTACCCAATTAAAGTAAACCTGAACATTCCATCACACAAAAAAACAAGATTAGGTTCATTTGGTGAAATACAACAAGAATAACAAAGAAAGGTGCACGAAATAGAAAGCTTGGCTTCCTTTCTTTCTTGGTTCCCATAATTGCTCTGTGTGAGGCAAAACGTAGTATGCATGGTAAAGAAAAGACAACAAAAGACATTGGAATGTGGGCTGTTGCACGGTAATGAGTCATCTCTAAAATGGAAGTAGGCAGCTAACAAAGAAAGGTACCTTGCCAAAAAAGATAGCAAACCATGCTTGTTATATGATCCAAAGTATTACATACAGATAACATGATAATCAATTCCCATAATATTCCATTGATAATCAAAAAGCGCTTTCTACGCTTTGTTCACATATAAAGAAAAAACTATGTGACAAGGTCAATTTCACTTCATTGTTTACCTCGGCCTCTGGGCTGTATTCCGTACAAAACTTCCTGCATAGGTAGGATTTCCTGAGCACGAACAAAGAAAGACAATTTAAAATTCCAGCAAATTAATCCGCAATATTCACAATCGTCTCAGAAAAATGTTCAGTCATTGCAAATATAAGGCACAAGAGAAGGAGTTATAAATACACGAGTTCATCATTCAGAGTGAAGATTTGTTGAGAGGATGATGGAGCGAGACATTCGTAGAATCCAATGTTTACATGATGACTGGGCCTCATGCCCGGTGCAATCGTGTCAGAGATGAAGACCCTAGTCTGCTGTCTGGCTAGCTGGCTAGCTGGTGGTGGTATATAAATGCTGCTATTTTTACAGGATACAGAATAACCAGGCTAGTAGCAGGAATTCAGAGCCAACGCTGGAATACAAAAAAGTTCCCACCAGCAGGAACGAAGCAACACGAAACACTGTCTCCAGCATGAACTTGCATGCGAAATCCGGGAAGTGTTGTTAGCAGGTCATGTAAACATCACCAAGGGTGTACTGACTGTACCTGATACAGCCTGAGAGCATGTGTGCTGGCGAGCTGGCTGCCTGGTGTGCGTTTGGTGTGTGTGTGTGTGTGTGTGTGTGTGTGAGTGTGTGTGTATTCACCGGCTAATGAGCTGCACACATCTTCCTTGTGTGCTGCTCGCTGCTGACACAAAAAAAGTGCGTGGGCGGCCGAGCAGCCAGGGAGGTAGGCTGGCTGAGTATTGGCTGTCAGACTCACCCAATGACGACATGGGTGAATGATCCTGTAAACACAGCCCGTCAGCTTAGCTGCGTGAGTGAACTGGCAACACTACAATATGTATATCACAATAAGGAAGTACACCTGCACATCCTTTACTATATATCACCAAAAGATAAGAAAGATCACATATTGAATTCATTCAAGCTCCATAGTGTTTACAAAACTGGAAAAGTACATGTAGGATATGTGTATCACTGTATGAGACAGCCAATAAATTTCAGGGTCAATGAGTAAATTATTCAACAGCATGCGACAGACTACCTAGGTCAGTGCAGAGGGCCCCTGGGTTTCAGGGCTAGCCAGGCATGGCAACACAGGCACGTACACACAACAACAGATTACTCCCCTCAACCTGACTTCAACATTACATTGAATGTCTCCCTCTTGTGCTGAAAAGCCATAAAGTTCTTCTAAGGTAAATTTGAGTGTTCATAAATTTGGCTTGGTTAAAAAAAATACCTGGAATAAATAAATCAATATTTTAAGTTCAATTTTTTCATGTAAGAACACTCAATATACAAAAAAGTGTATAAAAGGCAAATTTGTAGAAAATGGAAAGAAAGTCTTCCTAAAACTTTTAATTTCAACCACAAAACATGTTACCCAAATTAATTGGAATTTACATCAGTACAAATAAACTGCATTTTGGAACATGAATCATGGGTACATGTAAAACACCCTTTTCAATTTTGTTTCAGAACACCTTCGCATCCGGTCTCATGACGTAGCCTGATATTCTGATACATATTCACAACATTTTCTAACAGAAGGCACTAAATATAACTTAACAATGCAATTCAGGTCCTTCATTTTTAAATATATTTATTTTGATGCTAAATTCCAGTGCTGACCGAGAGTTCATGCAAAAATAAATGGTCATGACAAATTTGTATGATATGTATGACAGTTAAAAGCAATTCATTGTCAAGATTAATTTTTATGTGATTTATAAAGAAAAAAAAAGATGAATATTCTTTTTGTTAAGGATGTAACTAATTTCAGATTAATATAATATTTTAATATGTTTCCCTAAATGTAACATCATAATATGAAAAGCAATGGTTTGGGGTCAAACAGAAGCTATGTCCTGCAAAATGACTGAAATGAATTAAAAATCATGATAACAATTATGAAAAGAATCCTGAATGCCCAAATATATATTTTAAATTAGAACCATTTGTGTACTGTATATTTCAACAACAAAAATGAACATGTAAAGGGCCTTGAAAATATAGTCTTTCGACAACAAAACACCAACATTATACGATTGGTTCACTATATCAAGAAGGGAATATTTCATATTCATATATTTAAAAAAAAAAAAAAAGAAGAAAGAATGAGCACAAAAATTTGCTTTAATATCACACTTATAACGTAAGAAGATATATTTCAACGATTTAGGAGGCAGGTGTAAATGTGCAACTTGTATCTTAGTTTTGCTAACACAAGAGGGAGACATTGACAATAAGAGATCCACAAGTTTGAGGCTTTGATCCAAGCAACACATTCTATAGCCCTAAATGTTCGGGGTAGATCAATCCATCCATTCTCTAGTTGTTTTGTGCACAAAGAAACAAACAAAACAAACTAGCCTTGTACATAACCCTGCAGATTCTCATTGCCTACCTGCCAACATTTTCAGATAAAACACATGTATCTTACTCCTGGGTTGCTATGCCATTATGTTGGGGTTTTTTTTGTCACTTTACTTGTTATCACTTTATTGAACATAAAAGAAAATTGTACGTATCATAAAACACACGATCAAGAACAAAAAAAATTGATTTAAAAAATCATTTGTTTCCTTGAAAAAAAAATCTTACAAAATAGGATAAAATCTTGCTGGTTGGAAGGTATACCATTGGCATGGGTAATTAAGTCAGTAGAAACATAGTTTAGAATTAAACTTCATGTTACTATTAAAGCTTCTTGTAGCATTCATTCTTTGTTCGGCTTAGCAAATAAAGGGAGTCCAGTACTTGTTAATACAAAGAGCTTGATTTTTCATACAGAAAAAAATCAAGAAATATGTGTCATTCATAGTAAAACAACAAACTTGTAGCAATAAACATTAGAAATGTGTCTGGGAGTTTAAAAAATACTTTCAATCGATAAATGTACTGATGAAGGATTAGAATACCGATTGTACCTCTTCTGAGTTACTGAAAAGCATCTTTGAGAAAAACAAACATGATCCTGAGTAAAAACTTTACTACAATGTATTTGTAAAGCTCTGACACATCATTCATGATTTCACAAAGAATTCAACAGAAGCTTGAACACATCAATCCATTGTGCTTTGCGACTTCAGTTTGAAGGAATTCTTTTTAGGTTGGAATCATGAATGACTATTGACAATGCACAATACTTATGAAGCCTTTTGTCATGCACTCACACACGTGTCTTCTCAAATTCAAGGGCCACAATCACGGCCTACAGCAATTTATCTATTTGAAAGTAATAGAGTTTTTATACAGTAATGGAAATCTAAAGCGACACGAGGTAAAGGGGAACAGAGCTTGAATTAGGGGTGGGGTAGAGAAGCTCAATTTTTCCCCCTTGGAAAACTCCCAGGTGACTACAGCCCATCAAAGAAGGCTCAACATAAAATCTCCATACAAATTGGATTTTTAGCAGTGTTTTAGATGCTATCACTTCATATAGAAATACACAGAATGGATGTGTGTTATGAGGAATGGTTATAAAAGATTGATTAGGATATACAGCATGGTACAACATTTTTATTTATATTTCTTTTCGCAAGACTTTATTGCCTCAGAACATCTTAGTACCTAGCTATAGGGATCATGGGATTAAGATATAATCCTGGAAAGGAAATTATATTCTGCTATGTTTGGAATATAATTACAAAAGGAAATACAAAAGCTAAAAATGTATATATAGTATTTTATTCCTCACTTCTCGCGCTTTAACATTTATGGAGAGCCAGAAATATTCTAGTGAATGAATAAAACATATTAACATACTGCATAACACCTGACTGTCTCATAATCTATTATACAAATTGTCTTTTGCTCCGATTTACATACATGTGGAGTGAAGTGGGGCTAAAAAGCTTGATGTTGTACATCTCATCTGAAGCAGATTGGTTTTCCTTATTAATATGACACAATTCTTTTTAACATAAATCACGCCAAATGTGACTTTGATTTGAGGTCTAAACATGTAAAGATCTTTTTTTGTGTGTGTGCGTTTCAATTCAATACGATTAATACAAATAATCAATACATCTAATAATTGTGTGGATTACAAATATTGCAGGCAGTCTTGAATCATCTACATTGACAGCAGTTAAGATAACAAGATAACATGTATTGTAGCAAACTCAGGACTTTCAACACTACATGTATGTATTATCGCTTTTGTAAATTGCATGTAGGTTTTTTAATTTGTGACCTCTACATGGAGGCAATGTACGTTTGGTCACGACATGGTCTATCATTGTATATACTCACAAAGGAGATATAGTTTCCCAAGCTTTACCTAGACCTACATACAGCAGAGATCCTAACTGTTCCGGAAAAGGAATAAGGTTAAAGTGCGAATAACGCAACAGCTGAACAACCGTGGGGGCAAACGTGACCACAATACAAGTAGGCCTACATATCTAAAATCTCGGCCATTCTCTTGTAATGAAAGCTTTGAAAATACACCTCAAGCATGTTACGGACTGGTTGGCATCTCTGCGTAGAGTATGCCATGGGAGGTGGATGAGAAGGGCAGTGGGAAGGGAATAAGGTGGGGACAGGGGGGTAAAGGAGGGAAATGAGAGGGCAGATGGGAGTGTACGGGGAGAGAGGGGAATGGAAGGGGAGAGAGGGGAACAAGGAGGTACATGTAGGCCTATGTTGTTGGGTTCTTGTCAGGGGAAGCAGACTAATAGTGAACATCAACACAGTCACACTCACCACAGGGATTAATCACCCGTCCTGTTTGAGCGTGAAAGGGGAAAAAGTTCGTTTTCATTCTATATCAGACACATGCTCTCGCACACAAGCTAAAGGAGGAGGGTGACATCATCAAATTATGTGTGAGGTCAGATGCGGGTCAGCGCTAAGACAAAGGGGCTATTCTATATTTTATAATTTATGAAAATGTAATGCAACAGTCAAGCACAACAAGCCTTAATAGTTCTGATTTAATAAATCTCTATTCAACCTTGAACACCTAAAAAAATTATTCATGTGCTCGTGAATGATGAAACAATGTACCTATAGGCAAACCTGACTAAAGAGACTACCCGAAGGGAGACAGAATAAGTGGTCTTTAACAGCAGGTAGTCTCTATGGACAGGTTCATTTCCTTGAAAACTGCATTCTAGGGAGTCAAGAAAGGTGATATTTATGGACAGGTGGTCTTTCTATACATGTGGCCACAAAAGCAGCATTGACTGTAATATGCTCTGAAAGATCTATGTTTAAAATGTTGGAGATATATGTACAACCCCGTAATGAATTCAACTGTAATTCGCAATAAAAACGAGACTATCAAAACACTGGCCGGATAGTAACATCTCTGCAAGACCTAATTGACACCTTAACAGGTTGTCATGGGTCGCCATGGCAACCCCAGTAGCCCTCCTGATGGAGCCCGAAACATGAGAGGTAGAACAACACTGACACACAGTTCCGATGTACTTTGATAAATAGGGACAATGTGGGGGACTCTCATCCACTATGTTTGTAATCTAAACACTGGGGCTGTCATCCATTTCAACAATGATGCCCAGGTCCTATGATCAGCTGATCGTGATATTAAAAGCATCATTATTCTCTCAATAAATCAGAAATGGAGCAGCAATACAAACACCCATTTAAAAAATCAAACAATGCAAACTGGTAAATAATTTAAATTTCTATGGAGTGTTCAAATGCTAGAATATTCATACCTTGTGTTGCATTCAGGGTAATAAATATTTTTTTTATCTACAAGAACTCTTTTTAAAATACATTTTCCTTCGAAAAAAAATTTGCGGAGGCAATTTTTAAGCTCAGGAGGACTATTTCTAAGGTTTAGGGAGTTAGCAGCCCTTCGCCTGAGAGTATCTTTTACGCTGGTTGCATTTAATATTAATTCATACCATATATTTTAAGATCAAATTTCGAACAGATCTACTTTTACAGGCAGACTCAATACCGAGTCTATCAGTGATAAATTTGTTCATTCTCAAACGTGGAAGGATGAAAAAATGTGCTATAAATTACTGTCAGGTAAATGCAGTTTAAATTGATTAATACTATAACATTTTGTATTACTTTATCGCTGTATTACTACTCCTACTTCTAAAATCCATTTGCAATGTAGAAAATTCCATAAAGAATTCAGCTGAGCTATAAAATTTCCAGATATGCTGAAAGAAGAACAAGTTACTAAAGATCTTTTTTTTTTATACACTACTTTTTTTAACTTGGTACTTCGTAATCATTGGCTGTTATATCAAACAAAAGTATTTGTCTACTAAATAAATTGAATGAAACAAACTGTGTAACATACTGGTTGATATGAAAAGCACCTCTCTGCAGATGTTTTGATCTACATAAATTGTGGTCTGTGACGGCCATTTTAAATGCTAAAAATGTGAAGACAAAGAAGGAGGGGACATCGATGCAGCAAATGGAGAGAAATTGCCAGGCAACAAGTAGGATAGATCCAAGCAATTTCTAGATCAAGGAAAATGGAAAGAGGGCTCAAGTAAGATTCTGAAGCACTGTTCCATTATCATTCAATTTAGAGCAATTATGCATGGAGACCTGTCAAAAAGAATTTAAGCATTATCTTTAAACTATAAATGGAAGACAAAACAAAGCAAGGGCATCAGTCTTTTCTTTGTGAACATTCTAAATTAAAAGAGTAACTTTCATTTTTTTTGGGGGGGGGGAGATTTATCCCCCCCCCCCAAAAAAAAAAATAGATTCCCTTTGATTGTAAGTTGAAGTGGCGTATCTTTTAATAAATATATTTAGGAAAACAAATTTTATGATTTTATAATGCTAAATAGCTACATTGTGTAAATCACATTTTCTTTGGAAAAGACAGAATAATAATTCCATAACAAAAAAAAATTGCAGGCTATTACTGTAGTATGGGAAAACAGCTTCAATATCTTTTTTTACATTAACAAACCAGAGATGTTACAGACTCAAGGAGAAGGTGAAATTTCCTAAAATAGTGAAAAATTGCATGAAAATTGCCACTTATCTACTTATGTACACAAGCATCTCATCAAAATTTCCTGAAGAGTGGCATATTTGTTTATGCTCATTAAAATTATACAAAGTGTTCATTGAGTAAAAATAGCTCTTTCTTAATTATTACGTTGGTTGCTCACACTGGAAGCAGTCGAAAATTGCATGTTTCCGCTTTCACAATCGTTAGAAAGATGATGGTTAGTTATCATCCCTTAATCTGTTATTGATGCATACCACAATCAATGCTTGTCTGTGTACAGCAATGAATGTGATTTAACATAAATATTCCTGGATGTTTATAAATAAAATGTGGTAATGCAAAATTGTCGTGCATCAACTTGAGTTGCCAATCAGTCAAAAACATACATGTACAATCACAGATACATGATATTTGCATACCTGCCAACCTTTCAAATTGGAAAATCTTACTCGTGAATAACAAAATTCTTATTTTACATGTAAAAACCAGGAAAAATCTTACTCACAATCAAATTTAAAAAAAAAAATGAAATTATGCTGTTATCATTTTCCCCAAAAAAATTCCTTTTGCATGAAAAAAATCTTATCCTGTTGTTTTTACGTCCAAAAATCTTACTGAATAAGATAAAATCTTACTGGTTGGCAGGTATGTAATTTGTTTTAATTTCTGCAAATCTCTATTTTAGGATGTTGAGCAAAATTAAGGGTAAATCCCCTCACAGAAAAATTCTTAGAAAAATACTTAGTTAATCATTTTCAGGTAAACAGTTGAAAAGTAATGTTACATAAAAAAAAAAAGACTTGAATTAATGAGAAATAGATTATCACTTTAAGAGCTACTTTCAATATTTATGTACAATAATTCTTACGCACGGCACATCAATATATTAAACCCTCGTACCCTCTCAAAATCATAGCCTGTCGTAAATTGTCAAGCACATCAATGTTATTACTAAATCACTATGATGAGTATTATGCGCCTTTAAAAAGTGGGCTGGCTGGGCTGACTGGCATCATTGCAATCATCAGGGCGATAACATGAAAGGCCTGAGGGATTTCTCCCTTGCTATCTGATCTGCTCACATCTTGTACTGCC
Organism: Temnopleurus reevesii; assembly: GCA_036244855.1. Lineage (NCBI taxonomy): Eukaryota > Metazoa > Echinodermata > Echinoidea > Temnopleuroida > Temnopleuridae > Temnopleurus > Temnopleurus reevesii. Next base: position 360,234 of record BQKZ01000064.1, read on the forward strand.
CATCCTGAATGCATGCTACTGCCTCGATGATCAGCATGCTATGACAGGCACCATCCAGCACACATACATACATTCATAGCATCATCATGTACTTGAATACAGATACCTGGAATCAATGCACAATATATGCATAATGATAGTTCATGATCAGATGCAAACAGACTTATTTCTAGGTGGAGGTGGTTAATAGATGAGCTAAAACAGAGAGGTCAGTAAAATTAGCACTAATTTTATTATTTACGAGATAACCACATGACCCTCTCTCGACCATTTTGCTTTGTTCCCCAACAAACGCAAGAACGTAAATCTATTAAACAGAAACTTTTCCCTNTTGTGCAGTAAGCAAGGGTCAAAGGTTTGAGGGAGGGGATCAAGTATTTAAAGGCGGGGCGACATGACGATCAGGGCGTGGTTAATAGGCCGCTGCCATTTTGATTACGAAGATTGGCGAACAGAAAAATCATGGCATTTTTAACCTGGAATAGTGAGCGAGCAAGTTATATTTCGCTAGCTCGCATCTCGGCAATCGCATACGTATGCGTTTCGTACATTTAAACAAAAATCGAAGCTGAAAAAGGGAGAAATCAAAATTACATGCAACGATTATGGATCTGAAATTCGTACGAAATTTCCCGAGTGTCAGAGCTTGGCAAGGTGCGTAAGCAAGGAAATGCTCAAATATCGTTGTTGCCAATACACAACACGCCGTCCGTGCGCGCTCGCAACCGGAAGTCCTGTCGATCATGACGGACTGACTTTAAGCATGCGAACCCCCAATTTGCAAGTGGGATTCTATACAATAATCTAGTAAAATCAAGATTCAAATCAACACCAGAAAAGTGAGCATGTAGGACCACTAAAATCTCCATGACAATGTAAAATGGAGTGTATGAAGATGTCATCAGTAATCTGACAAACTAATGTAAATTTTAGTCGTACCAAATTGCAGGTTTGAATTTCAGATAAAGTTTAAACCAGGAACTATACGAGAAAAAATAGCATCCATGATATTACCATACAAAGTGGGGTATAAAAAGTACATTTCCCTTGCACTTACAGCCAATAAATCATGTTCTCTATGAAAATAAATTCAGTCATACCTGTTGAGATATCTTCATAGAAGATTGAAGCGGCTGGACAAATGCCAGCAAATCAAATAGGATGACGGATTAAAAAACAATCATACTTTCGAGAGGATGCTCAGAAAAGTTATACATCCAACAGCCTAAAACTGCTTTATATAAATATAAAACAAAACACAAATAACATGGAAAGAGTGACTATTGTACAAGATTATTAATTCCCCCTTGATATGCAGGGATGCCAATCATTCGATAATATACATGAGATGTATTTTCATATGAATTCATCACAAGTGAATGGTTGACAGCATGGTTATTATTATCATGTTTGCTCTACCTTTGGTCCAGCTGCTCAATTATTCACATTTTAATTTTGTCTCATGCATATGTCGAAACTACATGAATATCAGTGCACATATTTCAAAAACAAGCATGACACTGTGAATGATAGCTAATTGTATGACCGACATGATGCACACATAACTCTCTCTTACTTGTTAATATATAACCCAATCTGGTTAACTTGTGTGCATCTGTGAGGTTTTTTTTTCCCTTCTCCTACATTGCGGAAGCCGTCGAGAAGACCAGCATACCTGTATATCATGCCATTATTAGCTTTCAATGCTCCATTCCATTTCTTCGAGGGATTTTCAATGAGCTCCCCTACAATCACCTAGCAACATATGAAGATAAGATAAAACTTGCTTGGCCAGCTAAACCCCAGGCCTTCTTCACATGATACGTTGTGGGTAGCTTATCATTACATATACGACTATAGATGCTTAATCTAATTTAATGTTGTCACTCCATCTTGAATGTTCAGAAGTATCACGGTGTGCTGGTTTTGACTCTTCCCTTTCAATCAGAGGGTCATGGTTCAAAACCTACCTATAGCTTAAATTATCTCCACCATGTATTTCATCCAGATTGTGCTTTGCTTGACCCAGTTGAGACGATCACGGCCACTCATAGGGATTTGTGCGATTTGCAACATCGACGGAATCTATCATGTCTTGTCGGTCAACTCCTCATTCACTTTGTACATAAAATTTTCAAACATGGATTAACATCAAATTTAGAATAAGATTGCAACATGTTTCTTCTAAAAATTCATGTAGAATCGATGAAGAAATGCTACACCTCAACCGAAAATTAGCATTCTGTTGGCTCTTCCGAAAAAAAGAAGAAAATGTGAAATTCTGGATACAGCTAGTAAATGAGGAGTTATCTGACATGACGTCACAGATTCTATAGAATTTGCCGATCTCGCGGATCCCCATCAGCGGTAAGGAACGTCATATCTCTGTGAATTTGAACATTCATAGATTTTAAATGAGATGTCGAATTTTGCTCAAATTTTCACTAATTGTTTGTCAGATAGCTCTCCTAGATGCTATCAAGGAGAGTTTTAGGGGAGCTTAATTGGGTCTTCATGTTGTAAAATTGGGGTTACAAGGGGCTCAATAAATCACTCCCCAAAAGAGCATTTAATGAGAGCTTCAGGAGAGCAATCGCTCTCACACCCCTTAAAATGTACATGTATTCCCTGGTACATGTACATGTCAAATATAATATTTTGTGGGACCACTGACAACAAACCCTAGACATGTATTTCCTCATCTTCATTAGCTCATCAGTCTGTTATTTTACATTTGATATTTTCTTTGATATCATTGAGAAATGAGTGCAAACTGTCTTCAATTTTATGAATGATCACTTTCCAATTCAAACCAAAACCCGATGTTGAGGAACTTCATTTCGAAGAACATTGTGCAAACATTCTGCATACAATGGAGTCTTCTGATATATTACTTTACTTTATTTTGTTTTAACAATACCACATCTCAAACAAATGCTGGGGTTCTAAAAGTTATAGGACACGTTTTGCTTTTCTCACAACACACGACCATATACAAAGTATGCATCACTGTAATGCCAGAGCTACCAACATTTGACAGCAACAATCAGGGAAATTGTGGAAGAAATCCAGTAGATGTCTATAAAATGCACACAACCTAATGGCATCAATGTTTCCATAATCCAGGAGATTGCTCAAAAACATGCATTTATTGTGGCCCATTTCCAGGAGTCTCCTGCGGAATCCAGGAGACTTGGCAGCCCTGTAATGCTCTTATCACATTCTGCTTGGCTTGCATTGTCCATGATCATTATTCAGGATTCTAATCAAACTTGATGAGTAAATAATAGCACTACTCTGCACTTAGTTATCTAGGGTTCTTCATCTCTGCCAGTTTCTGCAAGGGGAGTCATTTTCATTACAGGCATAGATACAAACAACATGTATTCCATTGAGAAAATGATGTACATGTAATTGCCTCAATTTCAAAAGTAAATATAGAACAATGAAATACATGTCTAGTCCACCTGTGCAGATTGAAACCCTGTATAAAGCGCCCTATGTTGTTGTTGTTGTTGTTGTTGTTGTTGTTGTTATTATCATTATCATTATCATTATCATTATCATTATCATTATCATTATCATTATCATTATTATCATTATTATTATTATTATCATTATCATTATCATTATCATTATCATTATCATTATCATTATCATTATCATTATCATTATCATTATTATTATTATTATTATCATTATTATCATTATCATCATCCTCATTATCATTCTAATATCATGCATTGGATATCATCAAACCTTTGAGAATGACCCATTTCAAATCATTCATGCAAAGCCAAATCAAGGAGCTTTCTAATTGAAATACAACTTTGTACTTTGGAACTTTCGTTTTTCTATACTTTGTCCTTTTAATGAGATGCAGAAGAATGGGCCCTTTTTTGATGCTCTACAAAACTTGTTAATATTTTCAGTTTATTATTCTAATTTTGTTCAACAACAATCCCAGGGGTTGGTTCCCCTTTAAAAATAGAAGAAACAAAACACAACAACAAATCAACATCCAAATCAGAATTGCTGACCCTAATATAAACTCTTTGAAGTCTAGAAAATAAAATTAATTTTTTAAATTATGTACTGAGACAAATATCTCTCCACAAGGCAAGGAATCAAGCACTTATGAAAGTTTCTGTATTGAAAGTAATTTTTGTTTCTACATTAATAATAATAGGTTCACAATTGGCCTTATACAGTATAGCTACATGTACTATGTAGTTTCACATGCTGGCATGCAATCCAGGGGTATCATACATGTACATGGAATTTGTAGGACAGACAAGTGCATCACTTTTCCCCACATAGTACACAACATTTTGATATGCATAGATGTCAATGGGATGTTTAAGAATGTTCATCTCATGCCAATTTCATGAAAACCGCATCTCGGTAATATCAGTAATTTGATGTTCATGCACACCCAATGTTCACTATCAGCTTGATTGTAACACTGATAATGGAATATATACAGCTACCCTGGAGTGGTTTCCTCCATCAGATTGCTCTTCAGGTTTTGGGTGATAAAAGGGAATTCCCCCTACCCTGGACATAATCCACACAAAGACATGCACAGAAATGATTTCCTGTGAGTATTTTACTTATT
>BQKZ01000065.1:14810-25261 GCA_036244855.1 Temnopleurus reevesii
GGGGGGGGGGGGAGGGTGAAAGGGGGAGAGATAATGAGTTGCAAAGATAAGCAGATGTATAGGAGAATATGGTATGTATGTGTACGAGTGAGCTTGAGTGATGGTGAAAGAGGAGACCGAAAGAGCGGAGGGGGTAGGTGTGAGTGTACCTTGCTGCAATATGGGTGAATAAGAAGAATTGAAGAGGGGTAGACAGAGAACGACTGGGGGAGGGGAGGGGGTTAAGACTATGCGATGCATTTGGTGACCATGTTGGCGATGTTCATATGCAATAAACCCCTGTGATTTACACGCTTAAGATCAAAGGACGTACAAGTGGCAACATTAAAATCATATTCTAAAAGGTGTAAATCTTTTGTTCGATTCGATTGACTAAAATAGTGAAAGTGAAAAAAAAACCTGTAATACCTTTTTGGTAATCTAAATAATGATGCTCGATTTGTATTCGCAAGTCATATTCATCGACTTACCACTATGCTCCTCTTTAGCAGGAACAAATAATTAAAAGTATATCCATACTGTAAATATTCCAAAGGAGAAAAAACCGTAAAAATGGTTCATGTGCAATAAATCGGAAAATTTACAATTAAAGATTACTTTCTTAATAATCTCAAAATTATAACAAATATCGCATACAAAATATTTATGTCATAGTTGTTCGTGAATTAAAATGGATTGTTTTTTAAATTTGTATTGCTCTTAACGCTTATGAATGTAAATTATTAAGAAAAAATAAAGATATTTCATTCATTTGTTCTTCCACAGAGAGAAATACGGAACCCCATAATGTTTTCACATTCGCATTTGTAAATTATAATAAATATTGATAAAGCATTACGTAACAAAGCATATTTTCATTAAAAAAAATCGCAAAATTTGATAACAAAGTATAAACAAAGTTTGATGTGATAGTTAGAAATATCTTATATCGTGTAAATATAAAATCTAGAAATCATTATTCTGGAGGGGTGGGGAGGTGATGCAGAGGGCACAAGCCTGTTTGCAGCGAACTACATTTTTTTCTTCTTCCTTTTTTTTGTATTGTTCTTTCCTTATTTTTACACAGAACTTTACATGTTGCCGCGCCGTCTAAATACATGTGTCCCGGGAAATAATTTCACATTCATCCAATCACACACCACGATATAATTACTTGTGAACGGTGACGTTAACTCGATATTTTGTTAGATTTTGAGGTTCATGATGATATCCGATTTCTTTACCATGTGTCTAATGGGCTGGATCAGTTTATGTCAGTATTCTGTATCCGGCTCGTTCATTCTCTTCGGAAATCTCATTGCACGCTAATTTGAAGATCATGCAGACAAAATGTCCGACATAAACTTTTCTCTCTTATGTTTTCTAACATTCTTTTTCTTACGAAAACGTTATAACGAATAATTTCTCTATTTGTTATTGTAAACATGTTTGCGATTTTTTCTTCTTCTCGTTGTGTTCGTGTACTCAAAATTATGATTTTTTTTAAGAGGAAAATATTGCAAATATGTTTTACAGTATAAATTGAAATAATAGCATTTAATTATTGCAGGTTGTTAATAAGAAAGTGTTATGACAAATAGGATAAGAAATGGGTTTCCTCGGCATTATATCAAACTCAGAGAACGGCGTAAGAGCTCAATTGTTGAAATATAAAACTTTCATATCGGCTCAGCAACGTATTATCCACGCAGTTATTAATAAAAAAAAAACCCATACATTTGAAGCTCTTTCTTAGCCCAAGTTCATGCTTTATAAGCCTCTTCAATTATTAGCCAACATAAACAAAGCCCCCTCCCTCTCTCTCTCCTAAAAAATAGGTATTTTTATGCGTTTAATGTGTGGACAGTTTGGTTACCTTTGTAAGCAAAGTTCCCATTGTGGACGATGATTATCTATTTATCTCTATCTAACATGTCTAAGGTAAAATTCCCTAATATATGCGGTTCAAGAGTGCATTTTTCCCACCCCACGTAATTTATGTGGTTGTTTGAGAGGGAGAGTTTATTAGACCAAGCCTCAATGATCAACTATGTTTTATCTATAAAGCGTTTAGTATGCACATATCGCTTCATATTTATCTACAACAAACACACTTTTGATATCTTCTTCATTCATGAGTTGAGAAGATAAGACGGGGGAAATATAGAACATATTATTCATGGAGAATGGCGCATTCTTTTAAACTCATTTTCAAAACATGAACATTTCGTATACAGCTTGTTTCCATCTTAAATATGATTATGCATCATTTTTTTTACAGGACAATTAAAGAGCACTCGATTTACATGTTTATTTCTTAAGAATTCACGTTTGTGTTCTGCTCGCTGTCCTCTTGTTCCGAGTTAATCTTTTTATTTCATTTCGATTAATTCATTTACACTTCCAACATTTGAATAGTTGATTTTATGACTTTGCGACTGGCGCCGATAAATGAATTCAACGACAAAAAATAAGCTTGTCGTTGAGGGTACTTCAAAATGCCTGGCTTGTAAACATAAAAAATGCATTTCGACTTTTAAAAATATGTAATCACCTATTTTCATATCCATCTTGTTTTCATATGTTGGAGTACATTCTAATATGTTTTTGATAATCTATATATTTTTTTTTTATATAACTATAGTTTTTATAATTAACTTTTAGCTACTTGAATGAGTTTTCTTCTTCCTTGTTCATTTCTCTCTTTCTTTTCTGCTTTTCGTGGTTACGCAATGCCACCGTCTCTCTGTATATAAATAAAAAGATCGGAGACTTTTTGGTTTGTGTGGTTTTTTGTTTAAAGATCAACACTGCGAAGGCTATCAAACGAAGTAAAACAACTAATGTGATAACGAGTAACAACACTACTTGTCGCTATCAGTGTGCGGGTGTGATAAAGATGATACTCATGGCGCCACTGTGCAAGACCCACAAACATCTTCTTTCTATGACTTTACACGGTTATTTTAAAGAAAAGATGGGGGTGTTTTGATCACGGTAAAAGGAAAAAAACCGTCCTTATAGTTTGAACGATAATGTTCTTTGGGTAATTATTTTTTTCAGATCTCCATTATTGGACCTTTTAAAAAGAAAAAAAAATCACCGACATACATCCAGCTAAAATGTTTTAGCCAAACTGAACTCCGTTCTTTTATCACTTAATAAACGTTTCAAGCAATATAATCTTTATGGAACACGTATGCTCACGCATATAACACTTTAGACGATTACATGAATTTTGAACTGTTGAAAGCCATTTTCATCGTAAATATGCGTTTGTATTGTTTGTAATAGGACTTGTTTCTAAGACATGAACATTCATGGATAAAATTGTTTTCAGAATAAGTTTTTGATGTTGTAAACCTTTTGTTATGAAATATAAACAACTGATGTAAATGGATGTTTGTTTGACCAAGAAAGGAGCCCTTTGTAAGGGTGAAAAGAGAAGAATATTCATAAAGATACTCCCAAGACCGATATAAAATGAGATAAATAAATGTCATTGAGGAGAGGTTCTTACTTTCCGTATTTCGTGAACTTACCTGCTTACTAAAACTTTATTCGAACTTTTGTGTTGAAACTTTATTTAAAATCTACAACAATAATATCGTCATAATTTTTTTCTCGTTTGGATTTAAAAATGGGACAAGAACGTTCACCTTTTTAAAATGAAAGATATCCCAATAAACCTGCGAAATTTGTCGCAGTGACACATTGCATGCTATCTAACAAATAGACTCTCTAATAAACTATCGATGAATGGGTCACTTGTAAAACATGTCTATATAATTAACCGATATTAATCCGGTCATGCTAAATGAAGTCGGTATAGGAGCAAATATGGTATTGAAAATATGCGATATTTTGTATCATATTACTCCGAAATCAATCAATGGCAGTCGAAATGAATTTTCGAAACATACTCTGAATTTTCCATTCCACATCGCCAGCTGGATAAATATTTGAAGGAATAAAAGTCAGTGGGTGTTAATATAGAACAAGAATAATCAAACATTTGGTATATCTCAGTCAATCGATCCTTCAATTTTCTTAATGATTTGGACATATTTCGTAAAAATCACATCCTACCTTTAAAATATAGAGGATTGTCGTCTGCCTAGATTTAAGGCATCATGTCTCTCTTATTTACCAAGGAAAGATAACGGGTGGATGATAGGCCATTATAAGTGCGTTAGGGGTGTGATTCTTGTTGGTTAAGGGTGCCGGTCTATGGTGGTAAAGGCCAACTCACACATTTGCATTTAAGCCTGCATCGGTCCAGCGATTTTGAAGATTAAAATCGCTACCCGAGCGCATTATATACGCAGACGGTGGACTGATGTTTGGCTTGCGCTCAAGCAGCGTACGCCGAACGGCAGTCCACCATATGACCTGCGTCTTTGTGCGTCCATGCGCCTTAATTGTAAAAAAAAAAAACACACGCTGGGCCAACGTAGGCTTATAACGTAAAGGTGTCGACTCACTGAAGTTTGCGTTCTTAGCCTGCGTCGGCCCAGCGTTTTTGAAGATTAAAAACGCTCAGCGCATAATATTCGTGGATCAGACGATGGACTGACGCTCTGTTTGCGCTGAAGTATACGCCGGACGTCAGTCCACCAATATGAGCTGCGTCTTTGTGCGTCCGAAGAGCGTCTTAATTGTAAAAAAAAATACAACGCTGGGCCGAAGAAGGCTAAAACTCATAGGTGTCAGCTCTCACGTTTGCGTTTTAGCCTGCGTCGGCCCAGCGTTTTTTTAAACTGTTTACAAACGCTCTCCTGGACGCACAAAGATCGAATGTAGTCATATGGTGGACTGACAATCCTCGAGCCCAAGCATAACGTCTGTCTACCGTCTGATCAGCGTATACTGTGCTCTCGGGAGCGTTTGTGATGTTCAAAAACGCTCGGCCGACGCAGGCAAAAAAAAAACGCAAAGGTGTGAGCCGGCCTTTAAGGGTGCCGGTCTATGATTGTAAGGGTTGTAACTAACTGGTCATCTGATTGGTAGAGGTGCAATACTAATGAGATTGAGGTGCTATTTAGTCTGGTTTAGAGGGTCGGCGAGGCGGTGGTCAATGCCAGACTATGGTATTTACATTCCTTGAGATTCCAAAGAAGTGAACCAGATTAGTAATTTGCCTCATCAGTGGTTTTAACGGTTTCATTTTACCCCAAAATATGATGAACAATCGACAATTTTAGCACTCTTAGTCAAATATCTAAAATGAAAGGTATCTCAATTTATATGTTCGTGCCCTGAAACAGAAAATAGTAATTGTAATATATTTGCTTACTCATCACCAATCCAAAAAAAGTTACTGATAAGTAATGGGAAATACATTTTAATGAACATAATCTAAAACCAAGAAAACCCAACAGAGACATGGTTTTATAAAACATCCTGTTCTCTTTTTCTCTCCACCTCCTTGTTTGGCCTTTTCTATGTAGTTGGGGGTTCACTTCATTTCCTTGTCCATTTTCTTATAATTACGATTCTGCTAGAATCGAAATCTCAAGCTCTTTTTTTATTTACTAGTACTTCAAAATCTTATTTTGAAAGAATAACATTTGTAATTGCGAGAACTCAAACACATGCAGGGACGTTATTACCCTGAAAGTGGCACTAATTTACAACAAACCTATTGAGAAAAATATCGAAATCTAATTTTTCAATTTCAATGTAGATGTATATCATCTGATCATTTCAGGTTTTGTTTTATGAACACCAATTCGAAATATATAAAGACGATGTTGCCATTAGAATTTTTCATTTTTGGAACCATTCTTCTTCATACTTCTCAAATTGCCCGATCGTTATTGCGCTCATAGGCCACCTACAAGAGCATGCAAAACTATGTAACTGTATACCCTAATAACCCGTATGCGTTATCATGCATAGAACTATATAGATATCATTTATGTAAAACTTTAGTTGGCCTTTTCACCCGTTTTCAGATCCTTGCAGCTTCCTCTATCGCTCAGACAGTTTGGCGAATTTCCAAATTAAGTGAAAAATAAGGCATACAGGCAATTTTCCATAGTGCCATGCTTCTATTTAGAATAAAAAAAACCCTATGAAAACCACACTTTTCCAAATCAATATGGGTAAGACTCTACAAGTTAGTATGACAGAAATTCGGAAACTTTAACCGACATTAACCGGCTTAAATACCAACATTATTTCTAATCTCGATTGCCTGAAAATCATAATTGTGAACATCAACAGTTTGCATGCACCGTCCTTTTTTAAAGGACGGCTACGCGGATTTACAAACGAAAATACACCTTCATCCAAGAGGTTTGGAGCTTTTTCACAGCATTTCATCCAGAGTTTGTTTTCCAATTATCTCTCTATCAATCGCAGTGACTTTGCAGAGCATATGTGAATGTTTTATGAAAATCTAGGCTAAGGGATCATGATATCATACTTACATCCGGGAACCTGTTCATTGTTGTTCGCCAGGCAAACGCCATATTCGACACACAGGAAGTAATTTGCCGGGTCATTGCATGAAGGTCAAACTTGTAACATTGGCGAGAAATGACAGCACTGGGTATTATGTTGTCTGCAGTCGTCCCCTAAAACACAATATTACAGCTTTTCATTTTTGATATGAACGTCAGAAAAACAAAGGGAAAGTGTGAAAATGGTGCGTTATAACTCGACAGAAAATCTGCAATATGAAAGCTGTTTTATTTTATTTTTTTAATTTTTTTTTCCTACATAATATGAAGAGTTGTTGACGAGCAAAATACATTCACCCGAGTAGTTTTTTCTTTTAATTGTGTTAAGATATACATACAGCAATAAAATAAATAGATGTTTAATGTTTGAATTATGAATAATATTTGACAAAGATTAAGAGCATATAAAATATGTAAAATGAAGCTTTTATAATAGTATTGAACATAATAAAAAATAGGAATACTCAGAAAACCGTATTTGGTGATTCATGTTTTTTTATGTTGATCTCTTCAGTTGAAATAATTTGCGTTCATTTATCTAAGAATATCGGACTGAATAAATACTATTTCGATTCATTCTTGAAATTAATCATCGCTAAATTTCCTTGGTCCAACAACAATTTTAGATATAAAGTAGAAAATTATCAATGTTTTTCAGTACTTTCATGATAAGAATGTTTTCAAAAGAAAGTTTTAATGCATTCATACAACCCATTTCGTATTGATTCTAAAAATGTGAACATAAAAATAAGAAAAATCTAAGAAAAAAATGAATAGCATAAGTATATCATCTTACTAAATACCAAGAACGCATTATGAATAAACTAAATCATGGATAATATAATGTGCTTTTTCTTCATTAAATTGAATGATCAACCTAATCGGAAGTAATAAAGTTTGCATGGCCGCAAGTCATGCTATGTCTTAGCCGATGACATGGTCATAAATGAAGACAGAGGAAATAACTGGACATGATAGAATAAAAACATTGACAGCCTCAATTTCCACAGCTTTCCGAGTTACAAGAAAGAAGCATGTTTCTAAAGCAGAGGGGTAGATCATGGGGATGATATAGTCCGAGCGAGGAAGATATTAATTAATTATGTTCGTTTAAGGGGGTAGAGAAGGGCTTAAAACAAGACAGTGTATTCGAGTGTCTGTAGTATGGCAGAGTCTCAAGGGATGACAATGCAAAAATTTGACCAATCGAGGGAATCTCGAGCTCATATTTCGCATGCTTAACATAATTGTCGTATTTATGCCATGGCATAGTGTGGTCAAATGTCTTTTCGGATATTCAAAAGTGTCTCAATATAAGAAAGAAAAAAATAGATTGAAGTCACAAAAGTGTATTATTATCCATATTATTAATATTGTTATCATTAAAATTATCTTCATGATTACTATTATTACTATCATTTCTAATATTATAATTAATATCATTATTGTTTTTATATCATAATCGTTATTATATCATAATCGTTATTCTTCTTCATTATTATTATTATTATTATTATTATTATTATTATTATTATCATTTTTATTACCAGCATTATCATCTTTATCATTATTTTCGTCACTTATTATGATTACAAACGAGAGGTATAAACTGTTTCGATATTCTGAAAATAAAGATGTTTATTTTAGATTATTAATTCGATACATTCGGTTTAATGGAATCTTACAATTAATTAGAAACGTGTAATCTGATATTTTCCTCCAAAGAAAGAAGACAAATATTTTGTGGATTTAATTTCTTTCGCTTTTTACTGACAATTGTGAGCATTTATTCCATACATTCCCACATCGTAATGACCAAAATGCCCTTGTTTTTAGCAAGGGGACACAGATTAAAAAAGATAAAAGCATCTCGCTATACGGGTGTGTCTCTAAAAATCATTGTTGTGTTAAGCATGTTGTTAACCTACATCTAGCACTCCATAATTCGGTCAAATTATGAGTCGTTCATTCAAATCGGAAGGGAGATATTCATCTGTAAATATCTCGCCTTACATTGCCCGAAACGAAATGGGAAGAGCGACTTCCCCCCATTATTGTTCTGCCCTTCTTCCCCCTATTGTAATGTGCAAGGGTGAAGGGGTGTTGTTGGGTGAAGAGAAGTGGTTGAATTTTGAGGTACATCATCACCTCGTTGTTTCGGAGACCTGTGGCTTGGGAGGAACATGTTGCTTGCGGGAAGATGATTGAGAAATGCTTTGGAAATAAAGAATTTATAATACAAATATTAAACTGAATACTATGGCCCCAGCACACCCCAAAGAAAAAGCAGAATCATGGTTGTCCTTCAACAAATAAACTAAAATCATGAAAATGACCTGACATTACGTATTTAGATTTTCCACACGCATAGAATAAAATCTCAGTAATTTCCCCAAATAAGGATGCAAAATGAGATGGAAAGGAAAGCGAAAAGTCCATTTGGATTGTCTTTACTCTTGGATATCATATTGATGAAATATGTTAAAATAAACGAAATTGAACATTAGCAATAAATTGCGCTAACATTTTTACTGATGATCATCCTCCTTTCTAGAAAGTAACTAAACAGGGGTGTTCTTATCTCTGCATTTGATAGATCCCTCTTATTTTACCTTATTTGTTTGTTTTCTAGTTAATTTTTCTTTAGCATGTGTCAGTTTCCCTTCCAATATTTCTCTACGCCTTGAGTAGAGCTACTCACCAATATCAATGTGAAAAACCTGAGGCATACGCCTGGAAAATCATAGCCATAAGGTCCCAAGAATGTAGCCGTTTCCGATTCGGAGGAAACGCGAAGTCAGAGGGAGATGTATATTAATAGTATGTAGAATCATCAGGTTGTGGGGTTGAGCTCTTCAGCCATTATAATGACCCATTGGCCTGTTTTCAGTTCCTGTTGCTTTTATTATAACCAGGCATGCGAAAGGTCCCGTCATACGTACTCGGGGAAATCACAGGGAAGAGAAGAGGGTGATTGGGAGAGAGAGAGAGTAGTAGGGAGAGGGGGAAAGAGTAAGAGAGAGAGGGAGAGAGAGAGAGAGAGAGAGNAGAAGGGGAATTTCGAAGTAGAGGAGAGAGAGAGAGAGAGAGAGAGAAGTTTTGAAAGAGGAGAAAGACAGAGAGAGAGAAGGGGGGGGGGAGACAAATAAGGATAAGGATATAGAGGAGGGGTTTCTGAAGAAGAAAAATGCAGTTATCAAAATGTACATAAATGAATATGATAATTAATAAGTAAATATTGATCGTAAAAGACAAAAAAAAACAAAGAAAATAAAGAAAGAAATTAAATTATGGGTCAACTAAGCCATTCATAATCTAATTATCTATATTTTTAATTATTGATTTATTTCTTTCTTTGTTTTTGCGATCGTTGGATTTTGCTTGTTTCTTTTTATTGGGGCAGTTGAATTTCAATTCCAAAATACATTTTTAATTTTAGCGATTATGTTCTGAAGGAGATAGATTTGAATATGTTTAATGATTTCGATTTTCAACCTTTTATTTGGCAAAATCAATAAAAATCTTCGATTGTTTAAGATAATGACCTTCTGGGCATAAATAAGTTTTCTTGGGGGAAAAATAAGTTAAAAGAAAACCTACTTTCCTTACCATATTGCCGGATGCTGATGGTGCGGAGACCCGAGTTGAGCGATGTCTCACGCACCCTGCATCCTCGGCCGGCACTCCGGGGAGGATACGCTAAGCGTCCGAGATCTCAGCTCGCATCTCCTCTCTCCAGCTCCTACGCACCGATAATCATATTAAAACGCGATAACAGAGATTATTTTTATGATAATTATGATCTTAATCATCCGATATGACTTCTGCTTGCATTGCAAAGTTAGAGAGGAAATTAAACGCAACATTACTATGCTATAGTGTAAAACTGTCATACAGTTCTCACACGTAACAGGGTTATAAGGAAGGCACAAAATAAATTGTATGGATGCCCCAAATGAGTTTATTGAAAAGTTGCGTCGGTCGGTATATAGGAAAACATTTTTA
>BQKZ01000065.1:25585-51414 GCA_036244855.1 Temnopleurus reevesii
GACAATAAAAGTGCTCTCCTCTAATATACGACTATAATTTAGTGTAATGGATGACAATACACAATGATACACAACTACCTTAAGTTTTTACTTCGTACTTTTCCTCATCTAATGCTATTCATTTGTTCTTTTTCTTCAAATAGTTTTCACTTTTATTTATTGAATTAATAGGTTTTGCAGAACAATCTATACAAAATACGTTTATTATCGGTAGACTTATAGCAATAAAATCAATAAATAGATATTGTCGTTATTTTTGACGAATAGAAGTAAAATTACAAGAAAGATAACGAGTACAAGTCATATTGAAACCTTCAGAATGACAGCTACAGATTACGATCCTCATTACTTTGACAAAGCATTTCCGTTTTGCAGTCTTGCTATATAAATGTGTAAGAAAACTAATCCCCGTGACCTAATTTTACCTTATTTTTAGATTCGAACATCAACTCTTACTATAGGACCTGTACAGTGATCGCCATCTGATTGAATATTAATTCTCTGTGTCTCAAACATTTCAGTTTGGGGGTCAGAACTAATCGCGTTTGAAAATATGCATGCTTGTATATAGCTGAGACTGGCTAGTCTAAAATTCAATTATTTGATTCAAGTACTAAAGTAATATATTTTAGTTCTTCAAATCTACAAATTTTGTCATTATCTTCTTTGGCGATCCCCAATAGTTAAACAATATAATAGAAAAGAGAGAAAACAATTAATGATGTATTCCCATGTTATACAAACACTTAACATCTATAACGTATTTCTGGTTGCGCTATACTAATTGATTCTTGATTATTTAGCTTAGCACAATAATGGATTACAAGTGACTCTTAAAAATTGGTAATGTTGTTTATGTTTGCATTTATAGTAACAAAACATACTCGAGTTTCGCTTAAATCCATTGGACGTATATTGCGTAGACGTAAAGTGACTTGAAGCAATGGTTTACCTGTCTATCTGCGTGAAATAGATTCATTAAGCTAATTAACATAATTAAAGCTTTGGCAATAAAATCGGAAGAGACCCCTTCCCCTGTCCCAGACAAACCGAGTAAGATTGCCTCGTCGATCTGTGGTGGCGCCAGAACTTACCCGCTGGCCCTCTGCTTAATGTAACCCCTTGAATTAAGTCCGCTTGCGTAGTTTTTAAGTGCGATTGTTTACACATATTTGCTGATTACGTGTCTTAATTAGCGCACTGGTGTAGATGGCGAGCTCTAAGTATGTTTTATTAGTATATCAATGTCTCCGATCTTTACAAGCAGGGATGTCTGATGTGAATGACGTTGGGTCATTAAGGTAAGACCACAGCAGTGGTGGACGGATCGCAAGGGGTCTATAGATCCATTTCCATGCTAGACCTTCTTAGCTCACGTCTTCGATCAAATCACGGTGGTCGCACAAGATCTCTATCGGAGTCTAAATTGGCACCATGCATCGATCTGTGAAAAACAACAAAGAACAAGCGGTTATTCATCACAAATCAAATAATAATTTTTTTTTTCAAACATTAAAAAAAAACCCAGAAAAGTTCAAACTATCAAGTCTAGAAAAAACGCAAAATACATCATTTTTGCTTTTCATTGGAATGAAAACGCAATGTCTTACAATTATACAATTATATTAATCTTATTACAATCATCCATAACATGATCATTTCGCTCTTACCTCTTTACGTCTTTATTTTTGGCTTGGAAATTATATACAAAATTGCAGGGTGATATTGCAGGATGACAGTGAAACGTAATCAAAAGTACTTAAGCACATAAAATGTTATGAAATTATTTGAATAATCTTAATTGCATCATAATGTTCATCAGCCCCCTCCCCCCCCCAAAAAAAATAAGCACATAATAATTTTGTTTTATTCTTGAGTGCAATTTCTGCGAGTAAGTGTTTCCATCTGGTACACATAATACCTCAGCTGGATTGCTATACCTAAAAGTGAGTACATGCCTTTGGACGATAACATAACTAGATGTGAGGCCAAACAATGGTTGGAAGAATTCCACCGACCGATTTTGGGGAAAGGGCACGATCTGAACTTTTCAAACTATTCAAATTATGAATTAACATATGAAATACAAAATGAAAAGTAATTTTCAGATTTTCTTTCAATGTCTTATTTTGTCAATGAATTGTGTTTAAAGAATTAGAATAAATGATAATTAAAGAAAATCCTACCGACTGGCGACGCTACTTTTCAAAATAAAACTAGCATTCTAGAGATCGATTTTTTGCCCGGTCTTTTAAACAAAGGAGCCCCGGTCACATATAAGCCCTGACTGAACATGATTCAACACGACTCTTTGTACAGCTAGTGTTAACTAATAACAGTTAATAAACTATTTAAAAAAAATATATAAAACGAGTCGTGTTTAATCATGGTCAATCGGTGCTCCTATGTGACTGGCAACTTAAATGTAAGACTATGTGGAATTAACATACTTTCATGACTTAACATATAATCTATTGTGTCTCTCAAGTCAAGAAGAAAAGTATTTCAAAACAAATACACACTAGACTTGTTATAATAAGTTAAACTCGGGTACACATGATGAGTCGAGTAGTGTGAAGTTATGGCTCATGTCGCCCTTTTGTTTTATTTAATTAGTAACCGCGATTTACACCTCCGAGAAAATGTCTGACGTCTGTTATATCGCCCTGGGAAAGGTAACGGATCTTGGAAGAAGTTGATAGTCTTGAACATGATCCTGATAATTATCGTAGTCAGGACAAATTTGCAAGGGGGAGTATTCATTGGTATAGGAGGGCGATAGAAAACTATGTCTGAATGCGGTGTATGCGCATGGGTACGGTATATGTTGTTGGTTTGGATATGCTTATATCTATGAATGTCGTGTATGTGAGTGCGTTACTGCGGGTGAGCACAATCGAGTGTTGGCGTGTGGGTGTGGGTGAAAGATAGTCTATGTGTGTATGTGTGTGTGTGTGTGGGTGTGTATGTTTGTGTGCCTTTGTGTGTATGTGGGGGGAGGGGATATTCTCTTGTGTGTGTTTGTAAAAA
The DNA here is from genome assembly GCA_036244855.1 of Temnopleurus reevesii. Classification (NCBI taxonomy): domain Eukaryota; kingdom Metazoa; phylum Echinodermata; class Echinoidea; order Temnopleuroida; family Temnopleuridae; genus Temnopleurus; species Temnopleurus reevesii. Next base: position 28,616 of record BQKZ01000065.1, read on the forward strand.
AAAATAGTAATAATATGTAAACGAAGAGAAAGTAGAAAATGTGCTTTTATCAGTCAACTCATTTCTTTACTAATTTATTCATTTATCTATTCATTTATCTATTCACTTATTTATTTATTTCAGCCACTTTTTTATAAAGCTACATCAATCCAATTCGGCCCCTTCTTCAGGTTAAAAAAAAATAAACATAAACAATGCTACATAATGTTGTATATTATGTTTTATATATCATGGAAGAGTCTGCGACACGCTTGCATGAAGTAATTGTAAGGAAAATAACATAACTTATAAGAAATATTATATATATATGAAAGCTAACTATAATATGATTACTATAAATTTAAATTGCTATCGAATTTGACCTATGATGTGACTTTATCAAGTTCGCACGTGTCAACGGGAGACGTATTAATTAACAGGTAGGGGCAAATCAAAAATACGGAAACGATTAGTCCGATTCTGGACACATAACATTTGGCTAAAAGGCGCCTGAAGGGTAATTTGACAAGTAATATTGGTTATCTTTGGAGGTTGATTTGACTTTTGTAGAGGCACAGGATATATTGTACCTCTTCATTGGCAGTTTTGTCTTCGCATTTTACCTTTTGGATAGATGACAGAGTTCTTAACATGTTTGAGTTGCCTTTAGAAATAGCCCAATACTTTTGCGCTCATGGCGACGAGCTAAAACCAGTGTAATAATGAAAAGCAAATAGGGCACTCCTCAGGATGGATACGTGTGCTATATAAAATGCAACCATCATTAGCATGTTATATCATACTATTATTACTTTTATTATTGTTTTGACGTAAAAGAGGTATGTTCATCATGCATACAAAATCTTTTAGATCTACAACTGTCTAGAATATGACATCATACAACATATTCCATAATATATGGAGCGAGATTGCGCTGAAAAAAGTAACATTTGAAAGTAACCAACTATGTTTAAAACAAAAACAGCTGAAGATTTACCATGATCATCGCATCGTCTGCACGTCACTCCATCTTTAAATCGTATATTTCGAACAAAATATGTTTACTTGCAAATGCGATCTAATTTTATACTCTTCTCCATCAAGTGTTTTATGCATTGATTGGTGCTGAATTTGAATAATAGTCAAAATACTAATCATGAGAATTAATGAATTATTTAATAAATAAATATGTACAAACAAACAAACAAACAAGGGGATACTTTTTCTCATCGTAAACTAGATTTGCTCCCCTAAACTAGCACGGTTATTGTAACATACAGTGGATACGTCAGACATCAAACTTTCCAGATGAGTGGAATAATGAAACATAGAGGGCGCACAACCATACTTTTTCATGAGTCATTCATCTGGTCAGTTTCATGCGGAATATTGTGTGGATTCTTCATAATACAATGTAATATGAATTTTACAGAGCGTTTAACAATTTTGACTCAATATGACTTGTTATCTTGATCACGACCGCCATATTTTTAGCCGTTTTCAGTGTTTGACTATTGATGATGAAAGACCAAGTAACATTGGGGAACGGGGAGAATTGGCACACAATAACAATTACAGTCATTTTAATGATAATAAGAAGTGAAGAATGCCTACAGCAATAACACCACTGCCATCACAACCATCAACAACAGTTATACTGATGATGATAATAATAATGAAAATAATCATATTGATAATAATTATAATAACGATAATAATAAAAGTAATTATGATAATAATAATGATGATAATAATAATGATGATGATGATAATAATATTAAAAACAGTATTATTGATAATAATTACAATGATATTAATAACAATAATGATAATAATGATAATAGAAATGAAAATACTTATGATGGAAAGAGGTTTATCTTGGATTACCAACAAATGAAGAAAATTGATCAGTTGTGTCACGAACTTCGAACGTTGAACGAAAATAAAATATGACGTTTCGGCTCTTCACGCTACAAATGACAACTCTGCGATATCAAGCAAGATGAGAAGAGTAATATGTTCATTTATACGAAGGCAGGACATTATTTAAAAACGAAAGGGGTAATATGGATGGCTTAGAAAGAGAGAGAGAGAGAGAGAACAAAATCAACGAGAATCGTTTTCTCGCAATATAAAAAAGCTAACCCGTTTTGTGTCAAATATTTTGGAATGAAATATGGATGTAATACATATTTTTTATGTCAAAAGGATTTCCTGCCTTATAATTCTTGGTGATCAAGTTATAAATGATGATCCCTAAAACTACTCCACAAATGTAAAAATGAACGAAAGAAAGGAAGTAGAAACAAGATCAATAAAATGAATATGTCAATCGACAGGCAAAATATACAGAAATGCCGATGCCTAAGCCAGCTTTCTTTTATATTTTTCTTAGCTCTCTGACATCAGATTGAATAATTCAGGTTAATTCATTTAAACTTAAACAAAAGGAATAAAACCAAGAAACAAAATGAACTCGCCTCTACAGAAGGCCCGCGTGGACTAAAAGTCTTTAAGCTTGGCCACGATTTGCATTTTGATTAAAGCGAAAAAGTGAAAAGTAAAGGCGGTATAAGGTCCTCTATCATAGATGATAGGCTTTGTAAGTATACAGTGATTGATCATTTAGATTTATCTCGAATAGTCCACCCAGATTTGCAAAATAAATTGGAATCAAGTCTTATATCTCCTTATGTGCGCACCTTACTCGTGACCCAATTGGTGGGTTTTTTCTGTTCACCTTGGTACTTTCTATCAAAAACAGAGTGAAGCAATAAAGGTTATAACTTATTGGTGTCGCTCACAAGTTTAAGAAAGAAAATCGTTTGTGAAATATTATGGCAAAATAAGATTTTTCATCGTTTGATCACAATTTTTATTTCTTAAACAACAAAGTTTATTAAGCCATTATCACCTCAGAGTTCTCTTACACGAACTACTCTCGATTAATGATAATACTACACAACATTTATATAGCGCTTAATACAAGTGTTTCTAAGCGCTCTGTGCATTATTACCCGGCTATAGCATGGCTACCATTCGGCGCTCGAGCACTGCATTCACCTCACCTGGGTTGAGTGCAGCGCAGTGTGGATAAATTTCTTGCTGAAGGAAATTGACGCCATGGGTGAGATTCGAACCTACGACCCTCGTGTTGAAAGGCGAGAGTAAGAACCACTACACCACGACGCCTGTCATTTCAGGTAAAGTAATATTTTCATACCGATAAGAGCTTAAATTGATTGATTGTTTGATTTACTATTTCTTTCACACCCTATAAACAGGATAAAGATAACAAAAAAGAAAAACAATAGTGACAGACGAAGATAATCATAAGAAACATAGCATGTAAAACAGAGTTTGCTTAATAAACTAAATAAATTTAAAGTCACAGAACTTGGAGAGATTTATACATATAAATTCATGCACATTTTTTATTAAATGCTATATAATTAGTAATGGTCAGGATGCAGACGTCGATGCGACACAAGATAATCAGAATTGTTTTACATGTACATGCATTAACATAAATTAATACGGAATTAGGAGAAGATTTTCGCACGTATTCTGGTTTATTTTAGTTTTAACCCAACCATCCAACCGTTATTCCTATAAAGTTCTCAGAAAAGGTGTACCCCAATCATACACGGAGCAAGGTGAATGGCGTTTCCGGTGGTACTGTGTCAGGAGTGTGAATTCGCATTGCTTTTGGACGTTATGCGAAGTTCTTTTGGAGAAAATGACGCACGGCGTTATATTTGTTGCGTGGTGATGAAGACATTTATGGGTTTATTCTAATCTAACAGGCTATGAACAAGCTTTACTTTGGTATTAAAAAAAATGAATCATGGTGATATTTTTACTGCAGGTAAACGTCTGAAGCGCCATCTCTCTCAGAACTAGTGTATACACTTAAGTATACAGGATAATATTTCCCCCTCAATTACTTATTTGAGAAATGCATTACCCAATCCGAGAACATGGAGGAGAAGCATATAATTAATAATCGATTCTAAAAATGTTTTTAACTATATTGGTGTAGATGTCACTAAATTACCTTGCTTCACATCGAGACTTGACGAGCATTCGTACTCTTTATCATATATCTTCGTGTAGTATGTGCAGAAATCTTGTGATGTAAATGAATGCGGGTATAAAAAGCTCAAGTTCAAGTTCAATTAGTTTCCAGTGGACATCAATAAAGTGAAAACCTCAAAATATTTTTTACAGAAAAAATACCCATTGCGGCTCTTTGGTAACACCCTTATACCTCATACATATACCACATTGTAAACAAATCGTAACTGTCGAATAACGCTTATAAAAGAAATATATGTTTGATCAAGATACAATAAAATAATAAGTAAACATAAGAACGTGTTAATAAGGCAATTAAGTGTGACAAAATGTGAACTAGAGTCGCAATAAATCCATCATCTCCGACACTCAAGGCGATTTGTATGTTGACTTACCGGTAATACTGCGGCTTTTACACCTCCTTAATCATCATCGAGATTGTATACTCGATATAAATGGAAAATAGTTTTGAATATTCGTCGGGGTAAAGGTCCTTGCTATGGCTAGGTGTATGGTGTGAGATACTCTATGTATTATACCGTGAAACAAAGTGAGCAACACTCTTTCAACACAAAAGTCGTGTGTTTAAAAAAAAACCCACAAACCATTTGACGTGGTTATGAAATACGATATAATTAGAGTATATGCAGATTTTTTTAGTAATTCATGGAACGACCATAACCTGAAATTTTGAGTGACACAATAACACCAGAAATAAGCAATGCTTATTTTTCACCATCGTGAGCAAGGTATCACAATCGGATGGGTAACTTAACAAACAGATACATTATTGCTTATAGTATTGGGTAAAATTTTGCCCCAATATTTCGAGAGTGTGGTACATCAAGAATATCATTTCACTCGTCGTAAGTCATCTGTTGTCCCAATTTTCCGCATGGACATTTTTATCTTCCACGCCTCAATATATTGAAATCCACCATAAAGTGGAAAATAGAAAAAAAGTCGAATTAGCTCGGTAAGATTCTTTTTCATTTAAAATTTTGGCTGTCGTTTTGAGGAAAACTTCATAAGAGGGCCTCATCATTTTTAGAAAAAAAAAATAAGAACCGTTTGTATCTTAGTGACGCAGGGTCAGTCAATTTTCACTTAATTTCTTTACGAGTCAATTAGCCCACATTTAGATAAGTACGACAACCGACAAATTCTGAAAAAAAATATTCTAAACAACCTATATCTCGTTGGAACAAAATTATAGTTTGAAATCCGCTTTCTTCTTGAACAGCGGAACGCAAAAAAACCCCTGGAATTTCTATGCCTCTTTTGAGAGGCTAAACGTATGTTATATTAATATAGCCCCAACCTCCATGATACGCCTTCCCCATTTATTTCATTCGTAATTGATATGTATGTTCCTCTTGCCTTTGTACGTATTGATTTGTTGCTTCTTTTTTTATGATTGTTCGTATGTTGATTTTTAATGAATGAATGAGGAAAATAGATGAATAATTAAAATAAATAAGATAAGCCAATGAGGCTTGGTAATTTTTTGGCTCAGTTTTCTACTCCTTGAGAAAAATCTGCTAAAATGTGCATACTACTGAGTCGCTAGAAAGTTTGTTTCAAAAATACAAATCCGTCAAAATTCATAGAGGTACTTCTCCCACATATTGATGTGATGTCAATGAATGAAGGAAAAAATAGATTAATAAACTGTGCAAATTAGAGGAAAATCAGATGATAATCCGTTCAAAATGTTATGAATTTGTTTAGTCTTCATGTCCACCATCATGGACATCCTTGAGTTGACAAATCCGACATGATGTGTGGAGAACTCCCCATTAACTTTGTACGTGTACGAATTTATTCAAAATTGATCAATATCATATTCCAAATGAGGGATTCCCATCAATTTTGCAAAATTGATGTGGCATATCCAATTGAAAAGGGAAAAAATATCTTTTTTCGCGATAAAAAAATAGAACACGTTACATTCCGTGCACAAACTGAATACGGAGTTCACTATGATGACATTACATGTCATGCCAAAGTTTCCAAATATATTTTGCGACAATCATAAAAGAATGAATTGTTTGTAACTGATAACGATATTTGATTTATGGACAAACTAGATTGAATTATCGATTTAAAAAAAGGTATTTTGACGTACTTTATCGTTAAAATGAAACACTCTATCGACATTCAAACTAATTTAAAATCAAACTAATTGCTCCACCACACCCCTGTCATGCTTCAAGAATGCTTTCAATTTTCTTGAACAAAACACAATCGTCTCTGATGGGAATTTCTCGTGATTAAAAGGAAAATCCTCCTTGATAATTTTGATGTCGATGAGTTGTGCCTCGCACCTCCGGTGGTAATCTGAACACCACTCAAAATATTTATCAAGATCTTATATCACCTATATGGAATGCATGAAAAGATCACCACTAATGCAATTCATGTTACCGAAGTGATCTTTCCAATATGTTTGGGATTTCGCCTTTATTCCATTGGATTACCATAGTTACTTACGATTTCAACACATCATGAACGCTGAGCTCAGATCCATTGCTTAAGTGATTAGGAGAATTTGATTAGATTTAAAAAATTATGCGTAATTTACAAATGTGCATATTCATTTATTTGTATTCTCTCTAGGTTGTTGCAACGTTACATGAGATAAATTTGATTTACGCTGGAGTGAAAGGGGTGGGCTTGGGGGAGGAGGGGGTTAAAGAGATTGTTTAATATTGCTTTCATTCAAAAAAAATCTCAACTGCCAGATTCTAGAGGTTATCTGAACGGTTGATGGTGCATATAAACTAAACTGGGAAAACATTAGGCTTTAAAATCAACGTTTAGTGCTTGAGAGAAGCAAAAATATAAAACGTCGCCTCCATAGGCTTTGTACAGGAATTAATGCGTCACCCTTACGCTTTACTTCAATGTACATAGATATGTTGATAGTGCATGAATAACTTTCTTTATTTTTGGATCCTCTGTTGATTTTTCATCTATCTGAATATATTTAGATAGGACAGACAGCTTGGTTTGAGAATTGTTTAATTGTGCAACTGCAATGTGTGACAATGTCTTTAAGCCTTTGACTCCCAAATTTCATGAGTCTCACTTCTGATTTTAGTAGAGGTATTATGATTCCTTGTTACAGCTGGTCATAATCATTAAAATCAGAAGCTGGTATGTAGTGACTTTATTTTGATTGAACAAAAAAACAATCGAAGAAAAATCTAATAAGAAGGAGGAGAAGATGGAGGGGAGGAAGATGATTTTTCATCATATCATACATATAGTTAGTACAATATCTTCTTCTTCTTCAATTTTTTTTTCATAAAATCTGTTTTACTGTGCCTCGAATGATTCTTCTTACTCAAGTCACTGTAATAATTATTTATTTTCCTTTTCATTCTTCCTGAGATATTTTATTCATTTAAACGTTGTCAATTTGGAAGATGATTTTTTTTAAATGAAACCATATTGAATGAATGAACAAATGATGATGAGGAACAAGAAAAAAGAAGGAAATAGTGAAGAAGATGTGGAGGAAGAGGAATAGGAAGAAGATGGTGATGATGATGACCGGGAAGAAGAATAAGATAACGAAAACGGAGGAAAACAATACATATAAATGTTTATTACAGTCAGATTTCGCATTTATTTCACACAAAGATGACCATCAAATTCATACTCATTAGTATCATAATTCGTGCATAGTTGTGCTTGTATAACTGGCAAATAAACTGCAAAACCAAAGTCACTGATTCTATATATAAAGATACTTGACTGAGACACATTTCATATTTCAAAAACCTTTTTCAGAGAAACGTGTTTTCATAACAGTTTATTTTGTTTATCATTTCTAGGGGGTGTTCCATAAAGCTTGCCACGCCATCGATAATTGGTGTTGGTCCCCTAAGATAACTTTCCGCATCAAATATTCATGAGAGATGAAAGTTTTTAATGAAAATGGTATTAAGCGGCTTGCGGGCGCACTCCGGGGCCTGGTGTGAGGGATATAGCCGAGAGGAATATGGTTGCAAGGCGAGTAAATATATCAGAAGAAAAAAAAAACTCGTCTCTAATCCAATATTCAACGAATCTTCATTCTACCAGGAGTTTTGATGTGAAATAGGACTTGGTAAGATTAGGAGAAAAGTCACTCAAAAGCACCATTACTTGATCTAGTTTCAATGAATCACTTGCTGCCTATGTGTTACCCTATTTATGAGCTATGCAAAACACGCAAGGTTCTCCACCATGTAGAGTTTACAGAGGAGAACTTGCATCGATATGGATAAGATGTATAGCACATATGAATAATATTATAAGCTGGGAGAATAGGAGATAAAATAGATAGGGAGAGGTGTTATAGAGGGAGATGGAGAGAGGGAAGGGGAGAGAGAGGGGAAAGAGGGAGGGGGGAAATTGTGTGTGTGTATGCGTGCGTGTGTATTGTGTGCGTTGAGATTATTTAGGGTTGATGTGTATAGAGGGATGGTGTATTGTATGTATTGTATGAACTTTGATTGTATGTGTGCGTGTAATTTTTCTAACAAAACCAAAGAAAAATAGCACAATAAATCGTACACTAGTATTAAGTTTGCTTACAGATTTGCTTTGTCCGTGAACGACCAATGTAATGTTGAGATGCATTCTAATGATTTAATAACAGAAGAAAAAAAAACAGCTGTACAACACAAAGTGTAGATATCTATTCAAGATATAATATGTGTAGACATATGAAATAGAAATTCAAGTTCTGTCAAGAGAACAAATGCAATGAAATCAAATAATCGCTTCTTTTTCAGAAGTACAACACTTCTGATCAGAATTGTAAAACAACTATCAAATTCTTCTCTTTCCTTTCATCTAAACACTAGAAATATGTAACAATTCTTATACATTCAAATGTTTCAATTGCTCTTCCTTTCTTCAACTCCCATGCGTCCAGTCCGCCATCCGTTCATCCGCTTCTATACATTCATGCAGTGTACATCCCAACCAAAGTGCGTTTCCATCTACCTCCGTGATTCTACAATTACACTAAAGACAACATAAATGTAACTAAATCCATTTGTAGGTAGAGCGAAATTTATTGGCTAATACTGCAACGTATTTTGGAGATTCTGGTGCCGAGAAAAAAGTTCACCTGCCTTCGGACTAACTTAAGTGAAGCAATGTATTCAATCTGTGTTAAATTGTAGTCTTCCCGGTTTTGGAATTATGTCAAAGAACGCGACATTGGGTGTAGAGAAGCCGATATGCGTTCGACAAAGATGAAAATTTTTGGTTCATGTTTGCTGTGCGAATACTCAATACGTTTGGGGTAAGGGTTGGGTTTTGTGTGAAGAGTCTCAAAAGGTCTGTTCATATTGAAATTATGTATGGTTTGTACATCGATTTTATTCCTTTTCAAGCATTAGAATTAGCTCAATTCTAAAAAAAAACCATAATTGTTTTATGTCACGGTGTCTGAAGAGAAAATGGCGAGCGTGTACATCAAAAGGGTGCAATTTTGCACCTTTTCGAGTTTTACCGCAGATTGCACATTTTAGTGAAGTTTTGCACCCTTTCTTCCTGGTGTGTAGGATTGTAAAATTGAATCCAAAGTGTTGCACTCAGGGCCAATCCAAATATGTTTAGGTTTCAACCTTCTATATGGTTGACAATTTAAATGGATTGGTGCCTGACTACAATACATTATTGTATATTGACTTTCAATTGGAAATTGAAAATAATGGAATTTGCTTTATTCGTTTAATTTTTCGTTCATAAAATGTCTAAAATTAAATATATATATATATAAACATTGTACAAAAGCAAAAGAATTAATGGATGACGAAATAAGCATGGGCTCTATTTACGATGCTGAGCATGTCACAGTCTTGTCTACGGCGGATTGATGCGCAATGGACACGCATGCCTTCCTACAGAGGCGCCATCTCCCCAGAACCTCCGCCTGGTGAATCGAAGAATTAAGAGCCCCCCATTGCAATCTCGCCAACCCCCATTCATAAAAGGGTCTAACCCGGCACCCATCCAAGACAGGAGTACAGTTGGATTTATCGCAAATAACATTTCGTTAGTGCCAGAAACAATCGCACTAATTCCTTCGCAGAAACATACTAGGCAATCGATGGGTGATAGTTGCTGACCGCCTAATAACTTTCCAAAAGCATTTTTATGTATTCCTGTGATATCCCTTCACATATATGCTGGAATATTACACGCAAGTGGATAAAAGTAAGCTCATTCATTTGACGGAAAACGCTGACAATTTGAATTGATTGATTCGGGAATGGTATTATGTACAATGCACGGTATTTACTCAATCCCTGTAGCGGAACATGGCATTTTTATCAATCAGTTCGCGGCAGAATTTGACTGGTGCAGCTCTAAGTTTAAATGAACCCTCGGTGGAGATTGGGAGAGAAACAAACAGTCGAAAAGACAGCAGATGAGTCCTCAAATGTCTAAGAGATATAAATTGAATGCAAAGCGAGAAATGAAATCATATTTAAATGGATATTTCACAAATTGGATACCACTTGCGGTTTTGTTAGAGGGTATTAGGGATGAGACCGGATGCGAGTCATAACGATGCGGGGTGGATGAGGGATGGAAAGCTGGCAGGGATAGTGTTGACCCATTAATGTGTGATAGAACAATCTTGAGGTTGGGAGATGGATGGGTGTATACGACCCCATTACCAGAGGAAGACAGAAAGAGATGTCATACGATTCACTAAATTCGCAAAGACGCCATTCACTCCATGTGTACGCATTCCTTTAACCACAAAATTTCATTTTCTCATTCTAATTCATCAGAGCTTGTTTTGTCATAGCACTATTTCTTGTCACTTGAATACAAGTGAACTGACCATGATTCGGTAACTAACATTTTCACTTTCTTATATATCTCATGTATATGAAAGCGAGAAATTGAAAAAAATATTTTCTTGATAGAGAGGAAGATAAGGCAAGTGTTTTAGTTGGTATAAGGATCATTTTACAGAAATAGACTAATAAAATGTGAATAGACAGAAAAAATGTTAAATGCATAAATGAGTAAATAAGTAGTTTAGATTAATACTTGAATAAATATACTTGCACTAGTAAATAGCAGGAGTAGACGGAAATAAGTAGTAGAAGCGTTTTCGTACATTTAAAAAAAATAATAAAGATTTCAGCAAAACATAACGGATAACTGATAACTTTTATTGTTTGTACTATTTTTTGTTACTGCCATTTAAAAGGGTAACATATGAAAGTTGATAATTTCAATGTAGTGAAGCTATTGAATCGTGACACAATTAGTTTTCAAAATATACCTAATTCTGCTGGAAAGAAAACACATTTAAAGTAAGAAAGATTCTAGGGAATGGTGGCTAGGAAGGTGTTAACCAGCGTTTCCTTTTCCTTTTTCACTTCATCTTTTCCTTTTGCATAACTTATCAAGGTTAAGATCCATCTTCATATAAGGAAGAATTCGTATTCATACTTTAGGAAACTACTTAAAATGAACAAACAAGATAATACAAAGACTTTTCCACCATGCCCGTGTTGGCAGGAGGAAGAGAAGGGGAGAAAGCGAAATGATAGAGAATATAGCTCAATAAAGACATGTATCGCAGGGCGAATAAATGTAAAGCCATGTCGATCGATTAGGAGGACGTGAATGGGAGAGCTAGGGCTGGCGTCTCGGAGGAGAAGATGAGGGTATTATCCTAGATACCCATGACAGCAAACAATCCAAGGTAACAAATCCATTCACATAACCAACAAGGCTAAAGACAACGGCTTCATTATACCCTCAAAAGAAACCTGCGCTTCTTATCTCCTCACATCTCTATTTTGTCGAATTGCCTGATTGCATTGCCGATCTCCCCCCTGCCCCACAATAAGCTCTTAAGAAACGACCGGTTCGATTTCGCGCGCAATCTTTTCACCACCGCCATCAGTATTTTATTTTCTTTCTCAAGGAGACAGAAAAGATGAAAGCCGTCGAATTCATCTCCTGTTCTATAGAAACCGTGGCGGATTTGTTGTTTCAAGTGTCGAGCGGAGAATAGGGGGAAGCTTTTCACGACAAATCTATTCCATTCGATAAAATGGCAGACGGGTTAGCATGTATGGAAAGATGACACGGGGACGACACGCAGAACAAGAGAAAGGAAAATCAAAGAAAAATGTTTTAGCTCCATTTCCGAGGGTCGTATTATTTCTTTTGGTTTCTCTTTTCCGCTAGCTGATGATGACGATTGGTTAGGTAGTGATTCCTATCTATTAGATCCTCCGTTATCATGATATCAACCATCTTCGTCGCATTTCCATTTCAAATTTCTCCATCAGATATTCGAAATACCCGCGGGTAATCCCACAGGGACATTTCCTTTTCTTGCAGAAAAATACAGAACCAACATGTTTTGACTTCCTTATCAGTTCGGCTTTCAAGGTGATAGCCGAGCTCCAGATATCGACAAATTCAAATGTAAGATTGTCAAACCCCGCTTTGGATGTTTTCGGTAATGGAGAAGTTTAATAGAAGAGATTTGCTTCGAAGTGTCTTGGGAATTTCAAATTCGATTCTTAATTGCCCGATACATACGGCATGAGAATGCTGAGAAATGTGGGATAAAAGGGTTTCCACTTTTGTCGGTTTCATATCCATTTCTCAGAGTGGTCGAAATGAAATTTGATAAGTCCAGCACTCATTCCATTTTGTAATATGAATGTATTCATGTCAGCTGCTTCGATGGGGTTGTTCTTTTTTAAAGCATTTTTTCCCCACAATATATACATGAGGAAATGTATTCATAATCACAATTACCAATGTTCACAACATTGCATTAATTATGAATCCTAAAGCACCGTTTCAGCTTGTCATCAAGAAAATAAGCATTTTTTTCACGTACATAAACACAAACGATTACCAACAAATATTACACACATATACACATTATCATCATCATCGTCACCATCAACATCATCATCATCACCATCATCATCATCATCAACAACAACATCATCATCATTATCATCATCATCAACATCATCATCATTATCATCATCATCATCATCATCATCATCATCATCATCATCATCATCATCATCAAATCATCATAATTATCATCATCATCATCATCATCATCATCATCATCATCATCATCATCATAATAATAATAATCATCATCACTATCACCATCATCAATATGAAAAAACACAACAGTAAACATAACGAAATCCTAAGTGCCCTAACCTGCTAACATACTACCATTCAAATTAGCTAAGATTGAGTTCATCCAACATATTTATTTAATATTTCTGATTTTACCAAACCAAAGTAGAGAAAAAACATCTAAGCATCATCATAATTTTACAGTACACACTATAATGGAAATGATGATTTAGATTTCGTTTTTATTTAATTGTTGGGTCTAATATATTTTTCTTCCATTCCTATAACTTTACTGTATTTTTTTCATTGAGTGAGAAGAAAAAATAAAGAAAAAAGTCCGACCATTTTCTGATGGTCAGTGATGGTCGGTCGGTTGAGGGCGTCCAATATGTTGTTTTGCCTAATAATCTGTTCAGCTATAGAAAAGTAAAAATCAAAAGTAAAAATCAGCAACAGTGTACTCAGAGGTCTGTAACATAAAAGAGATACGACGAATTGAAAATTAATCGTATCTCTATTATACATATTTTGCCATAAACTTACGATTTGTATTTATTGTAAGGTTAATTGTACTTTTTATGTTACAGGCCCCGGATCTAGTATAATTTATATTTTGTTTAAGTGAGACGAATACGCTGGGAAGGAGAAAAATCTCCCCAAAAGTGCGAACGATGCCCTTTTAGGTCTACACCCGTCTCACAGTCGGACTTCAAACTTCATATAAAAGTCAATATTTCCCTAAGAATAATACATTTCAGTATTCCATCTCACCCTCACCCCATTACTCAAGAAGGATGTTAACATTGTCGTGTCGGGGTCTTACTGTTTGCCCGCTAATGAACGCCGACATTGTGTATTCCACGCGTCTTTAAGACGAATATCTTCATTAAAATATTTCTTTATTTGATTGATTTCCGGAGATGAAAATCCACTTGTAAATCCTGCTTGCTTTCTAAGTCTAATTGTCATTTTGTTCCGTACCACTATGATGCTGTGTTTTTAACATCATGAAGAAGAAATACAAAGCGGCGACCAATTTCACAGGATTCGGGAAAATCGAGATAAATTGATGCTCGAAGCGCGCCGTATTAAGTGCGCTGAGATCGCACCATCAATTATGCCCGCAACATAAATCAGGGCGAGACCCCGTCAGAATAAAACATTCGGAATCAGAAACAATCTTTGAAATAAATCAAGATTTTCCCATCTTAAATTCAAATTTAGTACCCTTGCACTTTGCAGGTTCAAAATAGCCCTTTCCAACGTGGAAAGTTAACCAGTTGTGTCGAGATCAGTGGCATGAGCGTCGCGGGAAAAACGGTGGCAAATTGGCGGGAAATTGGAGAACAGTTAAATCGCAGCCAGTTTGCGTGTTTTGAAGGATATGTAATCCTCATCTGCGATTACTTCTAATCCATCTATGACACTTAATCCCATTTCTATAGCTCAATTAAACGTATAATAAATGGGAAGGATTTTCAACAATTCCTAGCATCATAATTCTATTCCCTTCAAATGACAGGCGGATGTATAAATATAAATCAAATTTTCATGGAAAGTTGTATTTTGTAATTTGTGGGGGAAAAACAACAACGTCAAAGATGAAAATTAAAAATAAAGCACCCCCCCCAAAAAAAAAGTAGAATGCATGGTGTCATTGTTTGGATTTTAGTAATTGTTCTAGTTTTCTGTGCGTATGATTTGATGGAGTTTCCTGTGCCTTATAAGCATTTTATAATAATTTTTTATAAATGATAATTAGAGAATCAAGAAAACTAACAATTGCCCATTCAAATGTCGCTTCTTTTCAACGAGAAAGAAAGAAAAGAAAACAGTACAGGGTAATATTTCCACATTCACTGTAAAACTACGAGAAACAATAACAAATCTAAAATCAGCAGTATTGCCATGTTTTGTGAGATAAAATGTCCTTACGGGAGGGGTCCTTTTGATTTCATATTATAAATTTACAGAGAAAACCCATGATAATCACAACGACAACATCAACAGAAAAAAAGTTTTAAAAAACAACAACTTAATTGAGAATCCATTATATGCTCTTCTATATAGCAGCACTGTGTCGTCTTCGAAAACTGCATGAAGTTGGTAAGTACTTTTTGAGATTGGACCACTTTCCATGTCAAATAATTTCATACTCTCTTAAAATGAAAAAAATATATATATAATAGTAATCAAAGAATCCAGTTATAAGATATAATTTTTTTCCTTAAATACACTCATTTTTAAACAGGGTCTCAAAAATATTTATCCTTATTTCAATATTGTGCTTTTCGTTTTCGAACTTTCTTCTAAATGAAATCCGTTCCTAACAAGGGCTTTGCGAAGGCACTTAAAGTGGGTTAGGTCGGTGAAAAAAATAATCTGTTAACGCTACTCCGTGATTTAGAAAAACGATGTCAATTTGATGGATATCGACATGGCCTAATTTAAGATCTAGATTCATAATTTCTACAACAAATAGAAAATCTAATATTTTCATAGTCCGAAATGCTTTCTCGCAAAAAAAAGAGAAAAAAAACTTTCGATGTTATGTGGCTGAATGAAAATCTATGTATAATTATTAATCAACCGAAAACGAATCAATTTCAAATATAATTATCAACATATCGCATTAACATCTTAGGCATGAGGGTATATATGTGTATAATTAAGTACACTGTGCAAATCCGTGAAAACGTAAAAAGTCTGATGATAGCAGAGTCCATAAAATTGGGTGTTGAAATATAAAAATACATTAAATTATAAGTTCAGATGATATCTGGAAGCAATTATTCTCGCTACACTTTCATTTTCATTTCATTTCACTTCTCCCTGTAAATACAGATACAGTTTTTGTAAGTGCATCAATATAGGCAAAAAAAGGGTTAATTGTTACCTCGTAGATAATTTTCTCTTTTAATGAAATAAATGTCATTAAAAATGGAATGAATTGAAATGTAAATATATGTATACTATCGTACCATCCCCTACCATCTCTAAATAAAACCAACAAAACGTGATTTCATTATAAGATGTATCTCTAACACTATTGTCATGAATGTTAATGTGTTTGCTCATAAGTGACAGCTATTTTCTTTTCAAAACACAAGACTACAAGCCCTCCCCTAAATAAAGAATCACTAAATTTCCTCCTTTGTGATCTACCGCCCCACTTAAGTGATTGGTGAACGTGTTTGGATTCATTGTTTCCAGACATAACCACTTTTTTATTGTTTGAAAAGTGCTGGGCGAAAAGGTAACCAAATATTCACTTTTGTCCTTCCAAAAAGATTGTAAACAAAGGCATTTAATTGAAATGCAATTAAATGCAATTAAATTGGAATGAATATCTATTCCGCTCTCTTCTTGCGGGTCTTTCCTAACATAACATACATAATAGCGGTGTAGATTAAACGCTTAAGTGACACAAAATGAAGCACGATGTTCTAAGTGTTGTATTTAAAGGCTGACCCACACATTTGCGTTTTTAGTCTGCGTTGGCCCAGCCTTTTTGAAAATTAAAAGCTATTGTAAAAAGTAAAAACTCTCCCCGAGCGCAGAGGATACGCTGATCAGACGGTGGACCGACGTTCCGTTTGCGCCCAATTAGCGTACGAACAGTCCACCGTATAACCTGCTTCTTTGTGCTTTCAGGGAGCATTTTTAAATTTTAAATACGCTGGGCCGAGGCAGGCTAAAACGCAAGGGTGTGAGTCGGCTTTTAGCAGGGGCAAGCTTGCTGTTGTAATTGACTCCCGTATTTACCCACCAAACACTCGGAGGCGTCGCGCAAATCTCCTCCATGTTTCGAGAGTTCGCTCCAATGTTGAACAAGCTTTGGTCAATGAAGATGAGACTAATGTGATAAAGAATATAGAGAAGACACTAATTACATAATTAGACAATCGCTTTTATTGGAGTAGGTGATGAAAGAAAAAGTTAACAGAAGCTGGAAAGTTGAGATTGGATTGGGCGTAATTGTCGGTTTGGGATGCAGACCAGAGGACAGATGTTGATGTTGATGGCTGTGGCTGTGGTGATGGTGGTAGTGGCCGTTGTGATGGAGGTTGTAATGGTGGTAGTGGTGGTGGTGGTGGTGGTGGTGGCGGCGGTGGTGGTGGTGGTNTGACAATGCGAGTCTGCATGCAGGAGGTGCTGGAAAAGAAAAAAAAAATACGTTTTCGATTGGCCTAAAATTGGCAAGGTACAATATATTTTAATAACCAATCACATTTTTGCATAAAAAATAACAATGCCCTAGATATTCTTAATCGAACCTTTCGGTTATACAATCGAGCTGCTTACAGAGCTTTCACGAGATGTGAGAAAATTGCTTAATGCGAATTGACCACGCCCCTCTCGAAAGCGCCAGTGAAACACCCGCTTGACATACATCAATCAATCAGTGATGATTCGATTACACAATGACGGTGTCACTCTTACCCCCTCCCTGCTCTTTATACCAATCAAAACTCAGCGAGATGCTAAAGTTTGTTAAGCTGTGAAATATACACCTGATAGCAGGTTCGCTGTCGTCTGTTATGTTTACTAAAGAGCTTTTTTAGTTGAGTTTTTCCATTGTTCAGTGTATGGGTCTTTGGAGGATATTGTCATTGGATAATGTCGGGGAATAATCCCTATATAGCACCCATTTAAAAAGTGATAGAATTAAACTTGTCACTGGAACGTCATAGAAAAAGTAAATGTTTATATTTGAGAATAATGCCACAAAAGTGGATTTTCGTTCGAAAGTTGTACACCAAATATCACTTGACGAAATATAAACAATTTAATGACGAAGGATAAAAGAATCCTCTGGCCAATTTCACAAAAGCGTCATGTACATTAAGTAATTACTTTTTACTGAAATTGCTTGAAATCAAACTCACATGAAGCAGGTAATAGATGTTACACAATGACACATATTAAATTTCAAGGAGTTCCATCAAGACATGCACTTGCTTTCAGCGTAATGGACATGACCAAGCCTTACCTCTTTGCGTTTTTAGCCTGCGTCGGCTCAGCGTTTTGGGAAATTAAAAACGCTTCCTTGACGCACAAAGACGCAGGTCATGGACTGACGCTCGTCGTACGCTCGTTGAGCGCAATCCGAACGTCAGACCACCGTTTGAGCTGCATATGCTGTCCGTCAAAGAAGCGTTTTTATTTTTTAGGCCGACGCAGGCTAAAATGCAAAGGTGTGACGCAGGCTTTAGGCTTTGTCCATCTCTAACTGCTATCCATATTAAGACGTTCTGTATTTTACGACCATTTTGTAAACTTTTTGTAACTTTGGAAGACGCCTTTGGTGTTGTATTTGTGGCGACAAGGTGTCATTACGGAAGCTAATCGTTTGTCTTTACAGTGTCATGCAATTAAGCTATTAACTTCGAATTAAGTATTAAACGTAATCAAGGGATAATTAACGGGTTAAAATCTGGGCTAGTACTAAACACTTTGAACAGAAGAGACAAAGAGCTGGGACGACGTAAACAATTTCCCTGCAAGCAATAAGGATAAATAGATGCACACAAAAGAGATTGTCTTCCCTCTTATTCTCCCTACGAATGTAGAACATGAGTCACACATGTTCGATGAATGAACAGGCCAGATTATTTGTTCCGTTGTATTCTTGAAGCTAATGTGAATGCTTGAATGATGTTGTTTACTTCGTCCTAGTCCTTCGTCACCTCTGCTCACATTTCGCAGTTGGTGCATTTCACACAAAATAATGCTATTTTTCTCGTTTTATATTCTATTTCAAGATCAGAGATATGCGTTCTTAACAACTGTTTCATTCTATCCTAATAGGGTACTGTGCTCTGAATTTATTCATTCAGTGATGTATATTTTTATCAGTTCATTTAATTATTCATATTTCTATAACTTTATATAGTGCATTGAGTCTTGATAATCCAATACTAATGAACAAATGAGAAAAATATTTTGATTTACTTATGCATTTATTATCAATTCACTTATTTATCTATCATTTATTCGTTGTGTTCATTTACATTAATATAAGGGACAATTTTGCACATTCTATGACATGGTGACTAATCTGGATTCAGCGCTGGTCAACAGCATGAGATATAACGTTGACCGGACCAGACTAGCTCGTGATAATTTGGCCATAAAACTTGCTCAAGGAAAACAGACTAATAACGGCTCCTAGCAAAGCGAATGTTTATATTGTGGCCTTCTTTAGTCTTTCCGACAGAGCCAAGTGTGGAAGTTAAAGGAATAACTTCAAAATATGAACTTGGAAGAACAAATGATCGCTACAATTTGATTAATAACATCGAATGTAGAATTATACTTGACAATCATGCATGAAAATGTAAAATTGTTTCATTTGAAATGGTGATATCCGATACGTGCACTGTGAAAACGCATACAAAGAGACCCTTTTTTGCAACAAGATCTGCTTTTAAGCATATTCTGGACTGTATTGCACATCTTTTGCTCAAATGCATATTTGTATGATTTAATTCGTCCAAAATTTGAGTGAAATTTTGCATTAGTTCTTTTTGCTGAATTTGAAAATGTGAAATCATCAGCTTTAAAATCTTTCAGAGATATGTTGTCTTTAAATACTTCAAAGGGATCGGCAGGCCATATTTTTAATGTTGGTATGTTTAATGGGCCCCGTTAAAGAGGAGGTGATTTGTTCATGAGTAAAACGAGGTTTGACAGGGGGTAGACACAGGCTACGGTGAAAACACTTTCATCTCGTCGACACTCCGGTCGTGACTGATTTCACGAATTGGCCATCGACCTCCAAGAAAGAAGAATTGTGAGTTTAAGATGGGAAATTTCGTCAAGGTTGGCGACATCATTGGTGGCATGTGTTGTTTTTCTTATTTGATGAAAGTGTCGGAATTTGAAATGGGGCTAGACAAACAGGATAAGTGATGTTCGAAGGCTTTGATGTCGACCACGCGTCGGTAGGGTGTTTTCGAAATTGGTGGACGGAAGCCTGTGGACGGTAGAAAACGAGTGCGCATTTAATGTGCGCAATAAATGATGCGCACATCAGCTGCGCATTTGTCGTTAACTGCGCACATCAGATGCGAACTTGCTTGCTACCGTCCACCGATGGGTGGACATGCAAACCGTCTTTGACTTAACATTGGGAAAAAATAAGAACAGTGCATGGAGACAACATTAGATATAGCATGCATTTTCGCTCGGTAGCTTTGTTCCCTCACACGACATACATCTCCTTTGAGACAGTCATGTGCGCACCGTTACACTTTCTCCTCCAAACCATCCCCTCCATCTTCTTGCTAATTCAAAATGCCATTTCATCTTCTGCGTGTAACTTAATGGCCGACTCACACCTTTGTATTTTTAAACTGCGGCGACCGAGCGTAGAAATTAAAAATGCCTACTGGTTGAACAACGTCGCAGGTCATCCGGTGTATAGACGTTCGGCGTACGCTCCTTCAGCGCAAGCTGAACGTCAATCCACCGTCGGATCCGCGTCTGTTGTGCGTCGGGGAGCTTATTTAATTTCCAAAAACACTTGGCCGACGCAGAATAAAAATCGCAAAGGTGTAAGTTGGCCTTAAAAGAAGCGATTGAACTTACGATAGATATTAATCGTAAGTCTACGGACATTTAGGGGGTGTTGCTCAAAAGTTCCAGTTGATCGCAAGTTGCAGTTGATTGGAACACGCCAATCAAAATCATTGTTTCATCATGTTCATGCGCGTCTTGTTAAACGCACATACCGTGCGCGAACGAAAATACGCGTTTCAATTTGCAAAGTTGCAGTTGATTTGTGCAGTTGATTTTGAGCAACACCTCCTTACACACACATATACTAATTGGCGTCCCTTTTCCTTTCTCTAGTGGACAATGCCCAATCTTCAAACAAAACTCAGATCTGGCCAATCGGAGCGGTTGAAGGTCTAGGTCAGCCCTATAAGGAATTATGATTTATTGTCGTTCTAGAAACCCAGATATAATGTCGGAATCATGCTACGGGCTCAATTAGCTCTGGTCAGAAAAGATGCTTTGAGTTAGGATATTTCCGAAAGAAAGTCATCAGAACAAAAAATAGCCTAATAACGACGAGAGGACAGTCGGAGACGTGCTTATGTGGCCAACTTACCTTCAACTTTCGATCAGTTTGGACAGGGATGGTGACGATGCTCTATATATTTTTCCATGAAAGCATCATATCCAACCTTTTAATTCTTTGAGATCTCCTGACGCCAAAAATGAATGACCTTTGATTGTTAAACTAATACAATTTTTCTTCCTTGAAATTCATGCGCAGACATGAAACAAAGGCTGTTCAGTAGAAATAGATTTGGTAATTGGTGGATGCAAGTTAATGCTGATGATTCAAATGTATGTATAAAATAATTTGCTGTTCAATCCATGAAGTAGTTACAACACATCCAATTATATAACAAGACATAAAATAATGATGATTATTCTAATAGCAAAATAGTAATAATAATAAATGCAAGATATGTTGTACTAACTTCTACTCTATAGATACTGGGAGGTGTTTCATCAAATCGTTCTTAAAGTTACGCACGACTTTACGTATCAGTTCTTGCGCTGAATGCGCGTAATAATGTGAACCATTGCGCACAAGAAGGGATACCAGTCGAACGCAAAGTCGTAAGTAAAGTCTTTCTTATCTTGGTGAAACACCTCCCATGTGTATTATTACTCGGTTCTATAGCCAGATTGCATAGTAATCAATATTCCTACCAGGTTGCCATGGTTACCAAGTCACGAACAACTTTAAGAACGACTAGTATTAATTCTTAGTATAACAATCAATAACGTACCCGAGATTCCGTTAAACCTGTTACTAACATGACTAAATTTAAGGACGGCCTAGTGAAACACAGCCCTTAGCTGAGTTCAGCAAAATACTGAATGAATTGATGACAAGAGGTCTGTAACATAAAACAAGCTTGCAATCAGTAGCAAACTATAGTAAATAATTTGGCGTAGACTTATGATTGATATTATTGATTATGGGGCCCAAGACTAGATAGGGTTCGAATCTACGACCTTCCATTTGTAAGGTCCCAAGGTATCTCCTTGAAAACAAATCGTTTTTCTTTCTTCAAAACAGGAGTTAGAGTGTTCTGCCTCCAACTCGACATAATGGCAGGTGTTGGTCATTGTAAATGTGCCGTCCTGGTCAGACTTTCGGGAATTGTCCGTCTGGGCATCAGCTGAATGTCCGGATCGAGTCTGTACTAACAAGGTTCGGAAGAGCTAATTTGTTTGCTGGAAATCGTTGATAGCTGCAGACACGGACAGGGAGGGGGAGTGCTTGTACATCAAGTGCCTCCTCCATCGCGGGGCTCTCGATCTTCCCTCTCCTCTCTCATCTTTTTTTTTTGTGTAGATATACCTTCTATATATCACAGTCATGAGAGCTTGTGATTTGTTGTATTCTTTTTCTTCTTTTTTTTCTTTCTGTCTTTTGAATCATCCATTCCCTGTAGGCTTCAGGAAAGCTACCTTTGCTTATTCCGTGTTTTTCGTCCCCATCCTAGTCACTAGTCAGCACTAGGCTACCACCACCTTCATCATCATCATCATCATCA
>BQKZ01000065.1:52756-96266 GCA_036244855.1 Temnopleurus reevesii
CCCCCCCCCTCCTTCCCGCCCCCATGCCCGGTAGAAGCTGGCTACGCCCCTGCTCAGAATAATTAATTTGTGGAAACACGTGCAAGACAGAGCTTGATATTTGACAGTGTTCACACCGGAAAACTGCAAACATTTCAGGGATAGTGTCGGCCAAGAAAACGCTTTGTCACATCTCGTCAAGGTATGCAAATTGACAGAAGACAGACCCTAAAAATCTTAGCTATGCTTTTTATGATATTGGCAATCCAATATGAGTGAAGTGTGGGATATGCAGTACCCTTTTATACGTGTCACTGTATCGAATGTTTTATTTGAATGGGTACACAAATTTAATGAAAGTAAATGAATATATTGAATGAATATGTTAATGAGCATGTATGTAAATTCATGCTAATTTAAAAACGCAAGACAAATTCACTAAAACCCTCTTTAAGAAATGTAGCAACTTCTGTCCAAAACAAACGACAACAAATAATGAAATACATGTTTTGCTCTTGAATTAACACACTTTCTAACTGCACGGGTTTCATGAAACAAAATATATCGTTGACCAATCAAAATGTCGATTGGTAGTGTAGATTTCGTTCATAGTAATCACTTTTTATGCAATTATTTTGTAATCACTTTGGCAGTTCTTTTATCCTTCTCCCAGCATAAGAAAAATTTGTTGCATGATGTGCTGAGTGCAATTGTACATGGGTCCAATGGGATTAAATTGATAATATCCAACACAACTGATGAAATGCACTATTGCAAATGTCGGAACGAAAGGTAACAACAATTCCAAGTAACTCCAAATTTGATCAGAGCGATGTAGTTCATTAAAGAGTGATTTGAAACATTCCATTTTCAGTTTAGCCCCTTGAGTAGGATGTACACGCCAAAGTTATATCCGTTAACTGGACACAACTCCCCATAGCTCATTAAAATGCAGGTGAGATTTCACATCGAAATTGCTACATAGACGTCATGTAAATCGTAAGATGTCTGCTTTTTAATTGTATATGTCAATAAAGTCATTAAGACGAAATATGCTGATATCACTTGATGGAAGAGGCCTCGCAAAGTTGTAAGAAATCGTGGGCAGAAAACATCTTCCGTTTCTTGTTTATGATGTAAAGACGATGACAAATTGACATTTAAGAACAATCTTTCTATTTCGTTCTCTCAAAAGTTGAAAAATTTCAAAAGTAAATTCTAATTTAGAAATAAATCAAAAGATTGTTAAAGGCGCAAATATGAATGATTTATGAATGATAAACGCCTTAAAATCCAAATTTAAATATTTAGTTAGACATTTGTATTTGTAAGCCTGCTCACATCATACAAAGACGAAGAGTTCATTTGACTTACGATTAATAACGACTAAAAACGATTGTTCAAAAAGTGAGAAAAACTGATACATGAAAGAAATCATTAAGATTGCGGTTTAAAAATAATCCCTTAAATTCATAGTCATTTCTCATATTTCATTTGCTTAAAATTAATATTTTCTGGGCATTCTTTTAATTGATACTAACAAGGATTAAAACATAAGTATTTCCTCAGCATTAGAGTTGTAGCAATTTCGTTCTAAACATACAACCCAATTTAGTTAGGACAGGTTTTCTTGGAAATTATTACCTTAAATACAACTACCTACGCATGGAATTACATTCAACACATCGTTACCATGGAAACCAACAAAGGTTCAATTACAAGAGGTGTGCATTTTACACCAAATCATCTGCTAAAATGCTGACATCATATTTTTTTAATTTACAAAAGATTAAAAAATAGTTAGGACAAGTTAAAAAAAATTTCTTACATGCAACCACTAACGCATATTTAATAATCACGTTCAATATATTGTTACTGTGGGAACCGAGAAAAGGTTTAATTACTTGAGGTGTAAATTTTACTTCTGTTTTATTTCTGTTTTTATCTGTTTTTATATGTTTTTATTTTGACATCTTATTTTTGTAATTTTACAGATTAAAGAAAATGTATACCATCCCCTCCTCGCACTTGAGTCACGACCCTCACATCCCTTTATCCGTGTATAATGTAGTGTGACAACCACCAACACTTCATCATGAATGTTTTGCACCTCGAACATCACATAAACATAGACAACGAGACGATATATCATGGTCAAGTTTACAAGTCCTTGTATAATTTGGTGTGGAAACAGTTTCCATAGTTTATCGAGGTGTGATGTTACGCTGGGACGCGACAGGGTTAGGATGAAGGGAGGAATACAGCTGCTCTTAATGTGTCGAATGTGATACATTCATTCGGGGAGGTGTTTCACCAAGATAAGAAAGACTTTAAGAACGACTTTACGTTCGACTGGTATCCCTTCTTGTGCGTATTGGTTCACACTATTACGCGCAGTCGAACTTAAAGTCGTGCGTAACTTTAAGAACGACTTGGTGAAACACCTCCCTGGATTATTTCTTCTTTTTGGTATCACCTGCTTTTATTCTATGCATCGTAATGTGTGTAGAAACATCGTGTAGAAGAACATGGTGTGTGATGTTCTATGTGGTTTTTGTGAAGGAGAGGTGTAGAAATGTGTTCCTGATCGTTGAAGTGATATACATGGTATAGAAGAGTTAAATTTAAAGTTTAATTTAGGGGGAAATTTGTCGTACAGAAACATGTGACAGAATGCTAATTTTCAATGAAAAAAATATTGCCGGCACGAGCAAGGGAGCAGAGGGGACGGAGGCCCCGGAAAATTATGGAAAAAGAAACATGATAGTAAAATAGGGCTAACAATTGTGAAGCGTTCTTTTTTCGTCAGCTGGCAGCCTGTTTTGTTTCATTGTCTGATTTTATCCAACTCTTTTATTTCATCTGTTCGTGTGGTTTTATTTCTTCACTTGTCTGCTTGTTTGATATAAAATTAGGTTTTCTTTCATGGACTATGTTCATATTCTTGAAGTAGACCATAGATTAATCAGAACATTTCAAAATTTTGAAATCTGATTTTCCGAAGGGAGCTGGAGCAACTTCCTAGTTGTAATGGGGAAACAACCATTGTTCTTAAACAGTGATTAAAACGACTGGAAGTGGCAATTTAAAACAATCCGTATGATCATGAATTATGATTTCTATATTTGTATTTTTATCTCTTTTTATAAAACCACTAAACAGATGGTCAATACTTACCCTTGACCAAGGGATAATACATATCTAGGTTTAAATCATAACCAGATAACAGCATAGAGTGGTAAACCACTGTGTCCTATTTCTCGCCACATCATCACTTACGTCATGTTATTCTAAAAAGCAAAGATCAACGCATTTATAAAATGAATATTACATGCGTAATTATATCGTACCATATTTCCTAAACAATGTTCTTCGCTTGCTGGTGCCAACTTTGTGGCTGAACTAGTGTCCATCAAAATTTGACGAATTTGCAGTTTCGTGGTTTTTGTGATCGCCGTTGTTGACTGGATTAATCTAATTTTACAAAAAGCTTTTTATCGGCCTCCATTTCCAGTCTTTTGTTGGAGTGTGAATGCCTAACTAATCGCCATTACACTAAGTGCGGTATGACCCGCCTATTAAAGTCTCGCGGGATTGTCGATATAATTCTCGTGGGGCACGAGATTCGATCATTCCGCAAGTTTTGTAGCGAATTCCGCCATTGCAATATTTGAAAAACACAAGATTATGTGCCTGTCGTAAAATGTGAATAAAGGGAAACAAAATGCCACCACTTTACATTCATTCGAGAATTACGAGAGAATAGGGTAGGAGGCAGTGAATAAAATGATGTTTGTCCATTTTGATATTAGATGAGAAATATGACAGCCTTGCCCCAATTTCGCATTCAAATCCAATAAAGGATTTCACCTGACTGTCGCGTTGCAAGGAGACACGATGCAGGAGAAGAAAGCACTAATTCCACTCGCGAAAATTATAATCACTGTTAAGTTAAAGTTGTACAGAAATGTTCTTTTTGGTGTAAAAAAAAAATATATATATTTGTTGAAAGGAAAATAAATCTTGAAGTAAGGAAGATTTTTGAGGGGATGGTGGCTAGGAAGGTGTTAACCAGCGTTTCCTTTTCCTTTTCACTTTATCTCTTCCTTTTGCATAACTTATCAAGGTTAAGATCCATCTTCATATAAGGAAGAATTCATATTCATACTTTAAGAAACTACTTGTAAGATAATACAAAGNACTATTCTAGAAATATATATAAACAAAACAAATATGGCAGTCCACAAATACTGAAACGCTTTATAATTGATGAGGTTTAGTAACTGAATTTGACTGCAGTAAGTGTTACCAACTCTCAGGGAAGATTGTTGTTAATACAACAAATATCACTTTCAAAAGCCGTCAAAAGGGTATTACTGTGCAAATAATCCGAACATATTTTTCTGAGTTCGCCATGTTCAATGAACGCTTGCTTCAGCATCTCTCCTGTAATCGCGCCCAAGCAGTCTGAGGTGGACAAACATTATTTTAAA
Source organism: Temnopleurus reevesii (assembly GCA_036244855.1). Lineage (NCBI taxonomy): Eukaryota > Metazoa > Echinodermata > Echinoidea > Temnopleuroida > Temnopleuridae > Temnopleurus > Temnopleurus reevesii. The sequence goes on from BQKZ01000065.1 coordinate 57,229, forward strand.
TAAAATCACCATCGTAATCGACCCCTTGATATTGTTAAATCTCGTTAATGGACATTCCTCATTTGAATACGATCACTAAAAAAAAAACTTTCGTAAAAAGGAGGGGGTCCTACATGTTTTGTTTTATGTGCACATAATGGACGTATCACAGTCTAACATTCAAACGATCGTTTCCAATATTCTATTCTTTATTTCAGTAGGTTTTTAAACTTAATGAAAGTACACACGTGCAATAGTCCTGAAGCAATGCCTAGTAAGTTCCGGACATAACTATAAATGATCTAAACCAATTAGACCATGTTCAACGGGCCTCGTGCGAGCCAGCAAGCAATTCTCGAAGATCATTAATTCATTCGGAACTTTCCGCTTCAACTTCGGACATCCGATTTCGGGGATAACTCGGAAACTTTCGACCGCTCATCGCCCAGAAATGACATAGATCGCCTCAATTCGGAAGCCTTCGTGAGACCCTGTGTATAATTGCTCGTAATCATTATTAAAAAACTCCAGGCAACCTGAAGGAAATTGCAAACAATATAAGTCGGGAAATTGTGGGGGCGGTCTTGGTTTCTGTTGACAGCTAAGCTTGAAAGGCTGGTTACGTTCTCTCTTGGATTAACTCCCAAAGCTGACATTTGATTAATAATAAGCTAAACCTGGATTGTTTAATCTCCATGGCTTTTTATTTTCAACAAATATCTAGGCCTATATTGGTCATGCAAAAGTCACGGTGATCCTTGTTCTCCTTTTGGTGAGAGATTCTGGCCCTGGTTGTCGGAAAAAATAAACCCTTGTTGACATCGCCTAGAAGGACATCCTTTAATATGACATTTCCACTTGACAAAAGTACAATGCCAACTAGAGTATAGAGAGATGAATAAGTGATTATATACCTAACTTACGTGATATCTCATTGTAGAAATTCACCAAATTCGATAAATTAAACCAATTGAAATAAATACTCAAAATTTGAAGTGTGCATGCAAGATGTGCTAAATGATTACAAAGGATAACATCACAAAATGAGTTCTTCCTTGTTTGTCAGTTAATACTCCGATTTCGTAAATTTATTTCAGGAGAAAAGCTTTTACTTAGATTGATTATCTTTGAAAGTGGTTTGTATCATTCTTAAGATGTATGTATTAAATTCTTTTCCAGAACCTAAAGTTATCTTAAAACTATTGTTTATATCTACAAATAAGATCTGTTTGTTAATACTTTAGGATGGTTGTTGCATTTCATTGGCATGATGTTGTCCAGAAGATAAATACCTGTAAAATCAACGATGACTTCATGGAAAACTATGACATTTTTTGTGGATAAAATCTGAATTTTAATTACTATTTTGTTCATCATTACCATCAAATAAATTACTTTAATTTGAACACGGATCGGGTATATACACAGTAGCTATATTCCTTTTATATACATGTACTGATAAATGTATGCATTTCGATAGAAATTTTAAGACCATTAATCTTCTAACATCTCGTTATGAATATGGTAAATGTATAAGAAAATATCATGCTTACAAGAATTTGTAGTTAAACCGAAAAATCTTAATTTGGAATCCTAATCCTAATTAAAGAAATGAAAGCTGCTCGTCAGGCTTATCTCAAGCAATACAAACTCATTGCTAGTTTAAAAAAGCAGACCTAAATACCCTTTTTAAATTTCACATCGGTTATTTTTAACGACGCTTTTAGAATGATGTCTGAAATGTTATGTTTGCTAACAAATCTAATATTTGATATCATAGTTGAGATCCAGACATTCCATAAATTACTAAATTTTTGTGATTAGAGAGCATGAATTCGCAGCTAGATGCTGAAAAGCAAGACTAATACCTCGCCGTCATACCGACTGCTGCTCCGCACCGCGCGTGGTGAAAGGCGCGGATTTATAGCTCAATCCCGCGCCGCGGACCAGCAGAAATCAGAAGGAAGTAAGCACCGTTGACAACATGTTACAAGCATACGCGCAACCTTGTCCATCCGCGCCCGCAATCCAAATAATCTTTAATCTGCCCAACACTGATGAAAATGATCCATAGACATTAATGAATATTTTCTGTGGCAAGGGAAAACTTCCCCTTTCCCAATATTGCTGCGATAGTGTATTTTGGAAGTACGGATATTGAAAAACTTGGGGTAAAATTCGCTGGATCTGTTATCGGACAATACAAATCCAAGGGATGTATTTGTGGGTATGGATTTTAATCCGTTTTTGGCACGCCGTCTGGGATGGGTTCAAATAGAAGTGTCCCAGCTGTTTAAGGGTATTCATCACTTTATTCCTTATCAGCTTTTCCCAAAAGTGCATTTCACGCGATCAAAACCGATTTTGGACTGCCGAATTTAGAATAAATCGCTCAAAATTTTATATCCATATATGAAAGGCAAATTTCAAGAAAAAGCCTACATTAATCTGCTTATAATCTTAAAATAGTCTGTCTACCTCACTTTTAAATTGTCATTAATGGATACAAATAACCCTGTACGTATTTTTTTTTTTAATATTAATTCCAATGAAAATTTTGCAATAATTCATCAAAGATTGAACAACTTCTTGCCCACATAATGTTTGGCTAGGACTTGTCCAGTCAATAGTGAATTTGCTCCTATTGTAAAAATGCACATAAATGAGATGATGTATCACCAATAAATGTGTTTATAGCATTTTAAATAGGCGAATATAAAAAAGTAAGATAACAGTCGATATCATTGCTTTTCAAGAGCTCATTAACACTTTATCTTTTTATGATGATAATTGCTGTTCCAACTAGATTCTTTACGACGCTTTTTGTATTCTACACTTTGTTAATTCATAACTGACATTTATCAGTTTGTAAAAATATCAATAAACCGATGAATTAGCAAGAAATAAATGAGAAAATAGATATAAAAAAATTACATGTGTGAATATATATAATTTAAAATCCCAATAAATATCGTTCAACATTCTCTTTATTCCATATTTCTTCCATCGTTCAGGGACAAGTCATTTTTGGGCACAAAGACTGGCCAAACGTCAACATGCACATCATAGCCAAATGAATCTCAAGCAATTTGTTCTCATAGTGCAATAATCTGAAGAATAAAAAATAAAACAGGGTTGTATAAAATGGACGCCTGATGGCGATGTTTACCATTTTCATCCGACAACTTTTTTTGTATCATTTTCCCTTGCCCTCTGTTTAAAAATCGTCGGTTGTATAACGTTTTGAAAAGAAATTAAGATAGAAAATCACGAGGATCACATCTCAATCCATGCACACACGTCCATCTAAGGTCTTCCATCAATTTGGTAATTAAGCAGGTATTGATTTCAAAGCAGATTGCAAGATGTACGATCTTTCCGTAAGTGACAAATTGTTTATTTTTCTTCCGGAGTAAATGACTTTCCGCCTGCGTTAAAACCAGGGCGTCACATAAAAATGAGCACTTTCCAATGTCATGTTCTTTCCTCTTTGTTGTTAAAGCCTGCGTCACACCTTTGCGTTTTTAGCCTGCGTCGGCCTAGCGTTTTTGGAAGTTATAAACGCTCCCTTGACGCACAAAGACGCAGGTCATGCGGTGGACTGACGATCGTATTACGCTCGTTAAGCGGAATCCGAGTGTCAGTCCACCGTCTAATCTGCGTATGCTGTCCGTCAAGGGAGCGTTTTTAATTTCCAAACACGATAGGCCGACGCAGGCTAAAAAGGCAAAGGTGTGATGCAGACTTAAGATCTGCATCCAAAAATTGGAGGAAAGCTACCGGACCTCATCAAGGCCAGGATAACCCGATATAATAAACCCGAAAACGAGATTCATATAAAGTTGTGAAATAGAATGTACAGATCAGGATGAGATGTAATTTAGACCTCGAATTGTTATTGTAACGCGGTATCACACTTTATTCGTGTCAAGAGTAAGCGTGCAATGCTGAGAATATGAAGTGTGGCAGGAAAAAGATATGCAGAAAGAGAGAGGGAGAGAGAGTGAGAGAGAGAGAAACAAGAAGATATGTAGAGGGAGGGAGAAAGAGAGAGAAAGCGAGGAAAGAGCGAGAGAAAGAGAGAAAAGAGAGATCGATCAGAGAGAAAAGGGTTATAGATAAAAAAGAAAGATTGACAGTGGCAGAAGAGAGCGATCTTAAAACCAAGGTTAGTAGATACTTCCTGAACGCTCTTTTAGTGCAAACAAACACGTCCAAATAGCATTCATCACTATCTCGCAACAATAAAAACTGTCATCAATTAAAACGGAAAAACAAACTCGAATTAATTTCCTTTCCAAGTTGTGAACCGATTGCAAAAGATAGATCCGACGTGCCATTTTGTCACGACACGAAACGAAGGCTGTTACTTGGTAGGTAGTTGCGCAAGGTCAATGCAACGGAATGGGCGAAATCGCTGACATGAATTGACAGGAATTAAGAGAACGACTTTTTAAAAGATACTTGGTGACAAATTTTGGGAGGCGCTAAATTGTTCTTGTACAGTGTGAGTTCCATTAAGGCAGGACGAATGAGTGGAATTGAGCTAGAATTGGCCTTGATCATCTGTCCCACATCTCACGTAGATAGTCGGGAATATTTCTAAAGATTTTCACTAAATGTCACTGGGAGCAGTGACTGATATTTGGAGCGGGACATTTTATGATATATATGTATATATATACACGAACTCCGCCAACAGAGAGACGATGAAGAGAAAACGAAGGGAGAATAAGATTTAAACTTTACATCCCTTTCCACTTATAAATTAATGCACAAGCGTGAATGGATGGATGGATGGGTAATTGTGTGTGTGTGTGTGTGTGTGTGTGTGTGTGTGTGTGTGTGTGTGTGTGTATGTGTTTGTGTGTGTGTGTGTGTGAGAGAGAGGGAAGGAGAGAGAAGGAGAGAGGACATACATCAAAAGCAATGCATGGGGTATATATATGCAAAGGAAATATAGATGTATATCATGCTTAAACACGGTCAGTTTTGGCACCGTTGATCATATTACGTGATGTGCAAATCGAGAATGCGGCGCCATTGTAGTGATGTTTCATTTTTTTTGTCTGTTTTTTTTCTCCATAAGAACTTGGGGTGATGACGACAGTGACCTAAGGTTTTCCGAGATTTCTTGTTATTTATTTTTATCTTTTTAAATGCTTAAAATGGAACCTATGATAATTATCTTCACTTCTGAATGTTTATTTTTTTTAAAGTGGCAGGGATGTATCAAAAGCATTTTTTTTCGACGGCTGACCAATGGAAAAAATTATGACTAATAAATTTGATCATTTTTTGCAAACGACCATTTCATAACAACTTATGATATAAACATATGAAAAATATTTTCATTATATTAAATGGAAATTGCTTTGCATAATAGTTTGATAGTTCATGAATATTCATGTTCGGTCTCCTGAATTTGAACTGCAAAACAATTCACGTTTGTTAAACATAAATCTTCGAAACATGTTAAAATAACTTTGAAACTTAATCGGAGTATGTTAAACATTGTGTGAAAATAAAATAGCACGTATGTTGAGATATAAAGTCGATACATTTATTTGTTATCCCCCCATTGAATTGAAAGAGAGACTTTCAATGAAATTCAACCGAGGCCAGAATTTGATGCATATGATATAAGACACGCTTTCCAGACACTTTAGTAATTTTTTTTAATTCGATTAATGTTTTGTGGATATTTATTTAGACATTGCTTTGACCAGTTGAAATCATTCGTGCATGTAGTTTGAACAAAATCGAATAACAACACCAAAAGAGCCTATAAATATCAATATCACCTAAATGTAGATAAAATCAATGCATTTATTTGTCACTTTACATTGGGATTTGTTTGTTACTAGGTTGATTATGATATCAGCAGATGTCTCCCTGTGATCAAAGTGTAAATTGCATTCAACCAAACACGATGATTTTATAATACAATGATTATCATGATATAGCTTGTTCAAATTCCAGGAATGTGAAACTAAATGCATATCTCGTTCCAAGACAGCACCACGTGATATGTTCACTCGGAGTCTTTTTCAAATCCAACATGGCTGCCGACGGTTGGGGGTTACAAGAAAGGTGTGTATAGGGCAGGCTGGTAAGTGGTAATGATAGTTGACAAAGTTACGGGGTAGTGGCCGCGATGTGCGAGGTAGCATGTAGAGGTGAGAGCGCTTCACACCATCCAAGCTCCTCCTCACCTCGACTCCTCTCACATCCCTCTTCTCTCCTCCAACCCCAAGTGGAGTAAACGGGGGCAGCTAGATTGAATTAATGCGCAAGGTGCGGTAGCCGGTAGTCGTTGACACCTATAAAGTGATGGAAACCTAGCGAGGTGTCGGGCGGTCGATCGTCCGTAGCCCTCCCGACGCCACTCGAAGGTCTGCGCTCAGCCTCTGATCAACGCCACCGAAATCATACAAAAACAGAACAAAAATACGATGAAAAATATTAAAAACTCTCTCTCTCTATTCTCTACTCTCTTCGAAATAAGGCAAGCCGGAGATGGATTTGCCAGCGTCTTTGAGTGTCAAAATTAACATTTTCAATGTCATTCTGTGTTTGACTAAAGAAAAAAGCGAGCAGACGGCTATGAATATACTTTCGTGTCGATATTGAAGGTCATAATTATGAATGAGTAATTCGGGCAAAGTAATCGGTCAGGATGTATACAATTAAGCATTATGATCAAATACAGGGATGTATTTTCGAGAAAGAAAAGTATATCAATAAAAACTTGATCTTATGAAGATGAGAACATATTGCTTTTACGAAATGGATAATGAGAAATGCGAGAATCTTAACTCCTATTAACAATTATAGCATAATATGAAGAAAAAAAAATCATTACAAAAGCCATGTGCATTTGTGTTACAAGACATTGTAAGTGTTTTAGATACTGGGTAGATGATAGCAAATTTTGTTTGGTAGTGTGCTACATGATGCAGAAATGAAGTGACTTTTTTTGTACTGGATGCGAAATTTTAGTTTTGATTTTTGTTTTACCAAAACAAATATTTTCGAAATTCTAATTAGGTCAAATTGGTAAATTAAATAAATGCATTGGCCGTAGAATTCTCAACTTCCTAAGCAATTTATAATCTGTTTGTGATTATGACAACGATTTTCGATTAAACGATGCTTGCGATTCTCCTTAATATCAGCTGAAATTTTTGTGTCATTTTTTTTTATGATTACCTTAAAATTTGTCATTTTTTCGAATTTTTTTTTTTATATTTTTGTCAAAATATGTTTGCAGTTTTAAAAAGTGCAGAACATTACCATCGTATGAGCCGGGCTTTGCTCAGTAAATACACCATGACTGAACGTGGGTGGGTTTCTTACACCACCAAAAAAAAAGGCGCCAAAATACCTAAAGCGCGGGAATAAATGGTATAGAGTGCGTCACATATCAAGAATGTGGCGAAGTTCACGCTTCGCTCCTACTGTATCAAATCGCCTGCAAATGAAGCATGTAATGATTCCACACCTACATTATTCAGTTTATAGGCTAGAGCTGGTGTTGTACTACGAGGCGTGTTGATATAAAGGAGCCAAATGGGGTGTCTCTTATTTACAGAGTCCCTTATAGTTTTCTTCAACTGTACTTTGTTAGGGTGTATGGAACGCTGTTTATCACTCCTTGTTACCCTAATACGTTCTCACACCGAAAGCTATGGAATGAAACATGATGTGTTAAGTCACGCTGCGTTTATTCCAAATTGTTCCCACTATACTATGAATCATTCATATGATAGATGCTGTCAACTATATAGTACAACAAATGGACGTATACCATGTATACGTTGCTGAACTTGATGATATAATAATAAAATCTTGATTTTATATGAAACAGGTATAATGGAGTCCATGTTATTTAGAGACCTTTCACAATTACTTAGTCTTTAGTGACAATTATTATGTGTTTCCACACAGTTTCTGAAACAGCTATTATCCTGATTAAAGACTTTACTGTCTAGTAATAGATGGATATGAAAGCAAGGGTGCCAAACAATCGTTAAAAATGTAAAAGGAGTTATATCTGTTGACATTTCAAGTGTGTAAGGTCAAAGTATCTTGCAAAAAAATTGGATAACCATGTGACAGAAATGTGAGTGTCATGTGAGGAAAATTGGTCACGTGCTGTCCACTTTGTATCTGAGTTCCACTTAACACACATTACAACGAGCACACTCCTTTTTAAAGAAGCAAAATATTAGTTTCGTCCTTAACACGATTTTTATATCACAAATGTAATCGAACACTGTCGAATGAACGGCATAACCCTGATAACGGTCCTCCTAACTTAATCCCAACTTTACCTTAATTGTACACATATTCGACACTTAAAATAACATTTCTGACAGAATGTTTATAAAACGCTTGATATCTTGCATTTGAGAAAGAAAATGAGGTACGACTTTGCAACTATAAAAATGCAAAATAGTGTAACATCAACAGTGATCAACTACACATTGAGAGTACCACTTGGAGTACAATATCACACATGAAGGTCAAATATTGATATTAAAAATCTTTAAAAAATAACCACCGCAGTACGTTGTAGGGTTTTATCTTAGGTAAAACGTTTTACAGAAATTTCAATCGGCAGTGGACATGTGAGGCCAAATACTCTGTCACAATTTTCCTATTTCTAGCCAATGTCTTCCAACGTAAATACAATTTGAAAGACCCATCGAGAACCGAAAAAAACGAAGGAAAGTTACTAGCTAGATCAAAATTGAAGATGTTCGGTTAATTGCATTCACCACAAGCACATGTGAACGTCATCTAAGCGTCTTTCTGCTTTCATGTTTCAAATTTCACGAGATTGAGTGGACGTTACCTACAAATGCAAAGATGGCTGGTATATGCTCGGACAAATGTATTCCCTGAAAATCGATTATAATAGGCAAATGTTGGCTTCGTTCGCCGAAGTGCACCTGTATCGCTATTCTTACTAAAGAAACGTTTACTTTTTCATCAGCGTTAGCTAAGCGTTCTCCTGCAAATATTTTAGTATATGGATAATCAAGCACTTTTCAATGACACTTGACATCATTATGTTGACTATTTTCGGTAATGTGTATATTTCGCTAGTCGTATTACGTCCGCGTTAGCCAGATGTATTCTGCAGATTTCTGAGCATGGTAAATGTAGGATAAATTCAGTGCACAACTGACAATATTGTTGGCTATTTACACTAAGGAGTTACGGATCCTTTACCTTGGGTTCAGACTCTTTTCAGTTCAAATTATGTTTTAGTTATCATCATAAGATGTGAACATGTTATCAGTTAACGTGTCACACAAAGTTAAGTTAAACTGGTCGGTTAACATGCCAACTGGAGACGTTATGGTGTAGTGGTGGTTCTAGCTCTTGCATTTCAAACAGAGGAGGGCGTTTGTTTCTTCAGCAAAGAAATTCACCCACGTTATGCTGAACTCAACCCGGGTGAGGTGAATTCGTACGGCAGGAATGCTTATTGACGGAAATCCTCGTGCGTTGGTGTAACCTAGCGCAATAAAGCCAGGGTAATAACAATAATGTAAGATGTGGAGAGAATACATTCTGTGAATGTTCACTCCCAAGTGACGCTCCATTGAATCCCAAACAAAGCAAGATCAATATCATTTACGCAACTAGATAAAAATTACCAGTTAAAATCTTTAGCATATGTGTACATCGAGTGCAAGTAAAACAAAATTCGCGTTAGTCAAGTTTGTCCAATGGAGATGTTTGTGCATGGAGACATATAACAATTTCGATGCACATTGACATTGACAACGCCTTACATTTTGAGTTGTATAAGCTTTGCCACCTTATCTTTACGGGCCGCGCCTCAATGACAGTTGGTTTAGATATGCGTGGAATCATCTTCTACTAGTATCACTTCCATTTCATCATTAGTAACATACACGATCACATGGTATGATACGGGCCCCGTAACATAAAGCTTTGCAATCGATCGTACGATTGATATCAATCGCAAGTCTATGGGAAATCATGTACAAAAGTTTGCGATTGATTGCAAACTTGTTTTATGTTATGGGCCCCAGCATTCTTATTTGAATGATGGGCGATGTTCATTGGAGGGGACAAATAGGTATCATTTTAAGCACAGTGATACTTTTAACGGAATATCTGATTTTGGTCATTAAAGGTAAGTAATATTTTCACCGCTAAGCAAAATTTGAAATGGGAATACTCCAAACCATGAATGAATATGTGCCAAAATGATTTTGAAGGAAATGTGTATATAATAATAATGACGGGAAGGTCAGCAAAAAGGGACAGTAAACATGGTAAATGGGCATCGTTGTCCCGACAAATAATACATCATTTCCACATACTACTTCCTGTATTTTATTCAGATATCAAACACTTGAGTGAGTTTTTCTTTTCAGAGCAAGTTTGCTTATGATCAAGATAACTTGTAACAACTTGCTATTCAGATTAAAGGTACTGTGCGCCTAGCAGGTCGACCCCCACAGTAGCTCTGTTAATTACTTGTGTTCATTGAGCTTAAGTTGTTTCTTCTAAATAATTTGTTGTTATGTATTTTTTGTAGGTAATCAATTTTCTATGACACTGTAAAGCGCTGTGATACATATTTTTGTAAGAGCGCTATATGAATGCCAATATTATTATTATTATTATTTATTATTATAATTACTGTATCTGGAAGTACTCGATATAAGCTTCGAGGTTTTTAAGTTTGTAAAAATACCCGTACTTCCATTATTCATATTCTTCTATTTTTTTTGGCGTTCCGCCTTTTGAAACGTGAGATAAATATTCGAAAGTTGCACTGAACGGTTCGTCACTGACTCCTTTTAAGAAATTGCTATTGCATAGTAATGGATGTGTTTAATCTTGAGAAAATCTTCCAAATAGAATCCAAGCTCAAAGGTTTGGTCACGTGGCCCAATGAGAGGGACATTAAGGTTGATAGGCGAGGTGGCTAGCTTGCCACTACATATTTGACAAAGAGAGCCGCCATCTTTAATTGAAAGTTATGTGATGAGTAACGATGGAATTGTGGTCGGTGTATCACGTGACCAAAAACATTCATCTGTGATATCAAGTTCATTCCCGATAGCATGCCGCACCCTAATTCACTGTGTCACAAATCTTTAAAACTATATCTTAGAGAACATTTTAAGATTAAAAAAAAATAAAATATCATATCGGAAACATGTAATAAAAACATAAATCAAAACAACATATACGATGTTATATTTGAAAAGATACAACATGAAATCATTCGATATAAATGTCAGCACGAAAATGCAAGCAAACTTGTCTAAAATGCTGTCATATATGAAAATAAGATTTTGTACATGTAAATTGCATATAGAAATGAATGATACCAAATCATTATCTGATTAATAGTATATGTCTATGCAAATTATAAATATCTGATGGACATGTGACTGATGTCCAAATAAAAACGTTACCATATTTTTAAGCAATCTATTTTTGCATAACATCACACATCAAGCCAATACACATTGCAGCAACACACCTTAAACATATATCATGTTCATTACAGACTAAAAACGATCTTCACACCTCTCTGAATCGAACATAAATGCGTCAAGATCGATACGCGATGAAACCTGATGGCGGCAAATTTATCGGTAACGGGCCGCTATCGCTTCATGTCTCTCACACCTTTACTCATGGTGTCTGCTTGCGATCTGGCTGTAGTGCACTTTGGGGTTTGTGATGTAACTATTTTTTGGTGGTGGCGGTGACGATGATGGTGGTTTCGGTGCATGGTGATGGTGACGGTGGTGCTGGTGGTGGTGGTGACCATGGTCGTAGTGACGGTTGCGGTGGTTGAGGTGGTAGTGGTGACAATGGTAGTGGTGACTGTGGTCGTGGTGACAGTGATGGTATAATGGTGGTTGATTTAACTAATTTGTGATGGTGGTGGTGGAGTTTGGTGTGGAAATAAAGCAATGGTCTCTAGGAGCGTTGATGCATTACAAAGCAAAATATGAGGAGACAATAAAGCTCCTATTCTGTGTTGATCTTTGAAAATGTACAACACGTTCTCCAAAGACATTTCCCTTTGTAAATTTACATAGAGTAATCGGAAGTCTGAAACAAGCTTCAAAGCTAGTCCTAACCCGAACCATAATCCTCAAAATATTTTGAGAAATAAAACTTTGTACAACCATAACTACATGCGAGAAATTTGTCGATCATTCGTAGCTGCATGGGGCAACCTTCATGTTAACGATACTCTCCCCGTGTGTTTACCATGTTTACCGTGCTTGTTTATTCTTCTACATTGAGATAGAAGAGCGTATGATCAGTCACAACTTCCACCCTCCCAACTTTCAGTCATAAAGATTCTGAAGCAGGTTTTTCTTCATAATTTCAGAGATCTTGGACCCAAATGGTAGACGTAATGTAAATGGTTATAGAACTTGTTTTCCAAATCGAAGTTTGGGTAATGAATTGGTGATATATTATGTATATGTGATGAGACACCTTACGGGTAACTGTTTCGGAGGACGAAAGAGACGCGTCACAGTCTTTCATATTGTGAGGATGCTTTGAGCATCAGATGCGAACCAACACATGGGGTGAGGACATTTCAATCATCTTGTATGGTGTTGGAAGCGATGGTGTTCACACTCATCTCACCTGCCTCATCGAGAGTGAGAGAATAAACTCCCTTGAACACCTTCGCTTGTCATTTTACTTTATTCCTCTTCTACAGGCCGGTACATAGAGAAGTACTATTCAGTTGTCATCTATTTTTGTTTTTGATTTTGTGTATGTTTTATATTTTGCCATGCATACACGTCTGTATAATATTCTTTTTAAACTTAGGGCTTTGTTGGAAAGCAGGTCTGTTGCACTGACTTGAAGAAACCAAGCCTTTGCGAATAGGTGCAATTGAGGCAAAACTAGGTTCTAAGTGCATTATTGCACATTTTAAAGTACGTCCCTTATGATCGTGGTACAATCTGATAACTACAACCAAATAGTATCACATCCTCAAAGGCGCAGATTCGAATCTTCTGAGCATTCTCAGAATGCAATATCATACTTTGGTGGTTCTATTGTTTTCCACCAAAACGTGCAATATTGCACCTGAAAACAGTGCTCCCAGTGTTGCATTTGTTTACACCTCTACATGTGGATTGTTCCAACTTTATTCCTAAATTTGCAGTGTCAGGTGTTTTACAGCATCTAATTCTTAAACGGTCTTGTTTGAAACCCGACTGTCCTGTGCAATGTCATAATCCCTGATTGGTTAACAAATTTAATCCTTTTGGGCTAAAGATAACTGCAGAAATTAAGAGAGTGTCTGCCTTGGCATACCTTACCCAGTTACCTGATCATCAACTCTTAACCAGTCCTAAACTCTCGGCTTAATATGAGTGTGATGACAAGCAAAATAGCTAATTATATCTTTATCATCTACATGTGTGTGTCCAGACACGCTCTGAATCCAGACATCGCTTGACACATTAATGACCGTTCTATCAACTAATTACCATACCCCTTGTTGTGACTTAATTATGGCTATACATCAATTTTCGTCCTTTCCTTCTCACTGCCCCTCTCAATTACTGAATTCACTACAGATCTACCAATGAGCAGTCTGTCATTCTATTCTAATTCTAATATCTTTTTTTCTTTCAGATGTTTTTGAACATGAGATAAATAAACACAATAAACACATAATGACTTATCTCTGATTCTTTACTCGAGTTGACTTACGAATAAGAATCATCCCCCCTCTCATTCGCTCCCTCTTTCTCTCTCTCTCCTCTCTCTTCTCCCCTCTTCTTCTTACTATTATCATTCTTATTCAGTTTCTTCTTCCTCTTCTTCTTCTCCTTTTCCTTCTTCTTCTTCTTCTTCTTCTTCTCCTTATCCTTCTTCTTTTCCTCCTTCTTCTTCTCCCCTCCTCTTTCTCTCTTTATCAAGTGCCATTCTCTCCCCCATTTGTTCCCTTCTCTCATTAGTCTCGATTCTCATTAACAAAAGACTTGAATTTGATTTGTCATCCGACCCTTATCAACCAGCCGGTCGGCTATGGCCATATTTNTGGACTGCTTTTTATGGTCTCCATTGCATTAGTAGATGGCAGGATAACATCATTTACAGGGGTTCAAAATAGCAGAAAAATCGGCTCGCCGCTTCGCGGTTCGTGGACGATGCTCCGCATCGTCGTTGCCTCAACCCCCCCCCCCTTGGAAAAAAGCTAGATCCGCCCCTGAAATATAGTGATTGGGAGAATCATAATCCTAAAGTGTTTATCGTACTTCAAAATGATTATTCAAATAAAAACGTTCTAATTAAATAGTACAGGTTTGCTGGATTTATACTAATTTATTTAGATAGAGAGAAGAGTCATTTTGTTGAACATAATTATGCACAATTACACTTATAAAAGCTAGTTAGAAAAACATTAAGAAAAAATGTGACACATTTTACGAAGTATTAATCATTACGCGAAAGCTATGGGATTCGAACCCACGTGGTGAGGGGTCGCTTCATTCCAAGCCGAACTGTCTACCAACTGAGGTGCTCGCCGATTTTGACCGATGGACATAATAAGCCACCAAATGTACACTCTGTATCGGCATGATCGGTGAACGGTGAGAAGAGGGACGACATTCTAAAAAAAAAGGAGCAAGATGTAAGTTTGGATGCCCCGGGTGATGCATTTTTGCACCCTTAAAGAACAGCAATACTTTTCGAAAATTCAATGTAATTTTGTTTAAAACGACTTTGTAAACATTTTAATTTTCTGCTGTTACCTGTACCATAGTTTACGGTTTTAACAACATTTGAATAGCTGAACCACTTTTCTTCTTTCATTTTTCCATTACTTTCTGCGTAGCTTCGAGACGGCGGTCTGGCCACACAGGAGCAAGTGATAAGGTGCCGCTTGCTTTAATCATCATCGTGTTGAGAAGGATGAATCCACTTTCATTATCACCGACTCAAAAACGACACTAGTCTATGATCCCCCTTCTGGCTTTCCATATCAACCACTCTCATTATCCAAAAGGATCTTATCCCGTAACTTCAGCACACCTCGGGGTAAAGTAGTCGCCATTTCAGAAACTAAAACCCCATTTCAATAAAAACGACAAAAACACTCTGAATATAATCTTGCCAATGAGTAGATGAGCCTTTGAAACAGTCTATATGATGTTTTATATAATTCTAATTATCGATTTTGTGATATAGGCCTATCTATATGTATAAATTTAACATTTTTTAAATATTTAAACACTAATAGGGGTCTGCAAATTACAGAACTACGATGGTAACGGCATGCATGTAACCGTCTGAAGTAAGCGACAAAATATTCATGCCCTGACACCTCACTTAGAGGCGAGTTTGAGGAGTAATTCACAAATTAGCACCATCGATCCTTTGACTTTCCGCCGACAATTACATTTGTCAAGCTCCGGGAGGTACAGTAGACGAATGTAGAATTCACCAGCCGCTTCGATCCTTACACCTCGAGTCTGACAATTTATTCTGACTCCAAGGTATATGAAAATTAGTTATTTGTCATTGATATGCATCCTAAGTTGGATTATCAGGTGGTATATTATATTGCTATGGTAGTGTATGTTGAACTTGTCATAAGGACCCAATTGGAATTAAGCCTTTCGACTTTTATTGGTTATCCTTGTCACGGTATCTTGTGTGATATATTTTATTTGCATGACGAATGAAAAAAAATGGAATAATATCAATAATGTTTTAATGGAAATGTGTTGTTTTGAGCGGAGGATTAACAAAAAGTTATCGAATGATGAGGAATAGACATAAAGTGGAAAACGATGGGGGAAATATTGAAAAAGAGTGAGGTTGAATGTAAACATTGTAAAGGCTAAAGCCCTCTTCGTCATAAATGCATACGTGCTTATTGTAAGCATAATATTGTCAAGGTATCTTATCAAAGTTTATTTTGATACCTAATACTCTTCCTTTATATCTCTCTTTTCGCCTCTTTATCTTTCTCTCTCGCTCTCTCTCTCTCTCTCTCTCTCTCTCTCCCTCCATCTTTATCTTTCTCCCTCCCTCTCTATCTTTCTATCGCCTCTCTCCCCCACCCCCCAGTCAAGACGCTGCGATACAATCCTTGTTACAAGACCTGGCGGACAATTCTGTTAGCCCCCCCCCCCCCCCACCTTTGGCTTGTCCTCCAGTCCCGCATTGATACCACTTTGGGCTTCACATAAATCCCAGAGTGGAAGAGAGGAAGAAAGTAAAATTATACCGGAATGGAATGATTAAAAACGTGTCACTAATCCCCACATCTCCTCTGGCCTGGAGTCTTATAGACATTTCACATGAGTGGAAAGTTGTGCGAAGAATATTGACAAATTTATCTAAACCAATAAGTTAGCTGGAATCGTTATTATAAGCAAATACATGCAAATAAAACACACAAAAGAGCACCTAGATAACGATGCTTTACCGAAGTTATATAACACTGGCTTATGTAATATATTTTCTTTTTTCGGGGTGGGAGAGAAGGGTGACAGCATGATATAGCCTAAAAAGATCCCCACCAGCTTGAAATAGTTTAACCTACAGTTGTGTGAATAATATGTTCCCCCAGAAATAAGGGAAAGATTTTGACAGCGTTATAAAAATCAATATTCATCCTCATGATATTTATGATGGTAAAGAATTAATCATTATTAATAATAGATGAATGGAAATATAATGAATAATTCAAAATAAAATAGATCAACTTAAATCTTACCGATAAAAATGTTAAAATGCCATTATTTATCAGAAATCAAGCCATTGTATTTCTCTACCTTAAATGGATCATAATTGCAAATTCGATTGTCAATTATTAATATAAGAATTGAAAATTCCTATCATTGATTTTGAATGTCTTGACAAATACCTGTCAAAGTTCTGCATGATAAAAATCCACACACATAAACTGTAGCTGTGATATTGTTCTATATTGGACGAATCATTCCATCAGCCAGTTTACTCCTCATCAATGCACTGACACAATGATGAATGTTTATTATAATAACAAATTGAAATATAATTCCATACAATGACGAATCAAAAGGTTATTGAGCTCACATCCAACAAAGCTACCATTGTTCACCTTTTCCAGTCTATGCACCAATATTCCCGGTGTGAACAACCCGCCGTAGGAGAATGGCGGTACACCGTATCACCGTTTGGTTAACACACAGGCGCCATCATAATCCCTCTCACTAATCCACAATCCCAGACAAGCATTCGACCGAGAGAGAAAAAAATATCTCAACTCAGAAATGAAAATANGTCCACCAGCCCCGCATTGATACCACTTTGAGCTTCACATAAATCCCGGAGTGGAAGAGAGGAAGAAAGTAAAATATGCCGGAATGGAATGATTAAAAACGTGTCACTAATCCCCACATCTCCTCTGGCCTGGAGTCTTAAAGACATTTCTCATTAGTGGAAAGTTGTGCGAAGAACGCGGGAAAATCTTTAATCGAACGAGCTAGACGGGAGTGGGAATTAAGTACAAAAACACGCAAATGAAAACAGACTCAGATACGGATGCTCTGCAGTGGTTATGGCATCAATGATTGTCAATTCAAATCAATAATGATAGTAATACTATATAATAATAATAAAAATTTATATAGCGCATAATGAACAGGAAAATTTACCCCAAAATTCGTTGTAATGTAACTTTTATAATAATAATAATATTCAGTTCTTATACGGTATAGCGCATAACACATGGCCATGGCATGTCCCTATGCGCTTACAGAGCAGAAAAATAAATAACAGAATGGTGAATATAGATCTGCTTTAAACAGCAAGAAAAAAACCTTTTAATCAGAAATTTAACACCAAGTTTGTAAAAGTTAACATGGTCAAATTAGGTATAATCATTACATCGAAGCCACAAATTCCTAATATTGATTTTAGATGTCTTGGCAAATACCTGAAGCATTTTGACATCATATAAAATCCACACAAATAAAATGTAGCTACGAGAGAACTGGTATTATTTATTGTTCTATATTTAATTAGACGAATCACTCCAGCCAGTTTACTCCTCGATAATGCACTGACATAATGATGAATGTTTTTTCTAAATGATAACTTGAAATAAAATCCCATCCAATGAAGAATCAAAAAGGTTATTGAGCTCACATCTCACAAAGCCACCTCTGTTTACCTCTTCCAGTCTATACACCAATATTCCCTGTGTGAACGACCCGCCGTAGGAGAATGGCGGTACACCGTATCACCGTTTGGTTAACACACAGGCGCCATCATAATCCCTCTCACTAATCCACAATCCCAGACAGCATTCGACCGAGAGAGAAAAAAATATCTCAACTCAGAAATGAAAATCCATATCATAACCAATAATTCCCATTTAGGAGTGCATGTTTCATTACGGGGAAATCGCCCCGCGTCTGTATTAGCAATTATCGANAGAAATGAAAATCCATATCATAACCAATAATTCCCATTTAGGAGTGCATGTTTCATTACGGGGAAATCGCCCCGCGTCTGTATTAGCAATTATCGACTGGTGGGAGGGAAGGGTGAGGTCGTTGGTAATTTGTCCGTATTTGAAAGGCATAATAACTGATATTAATAGAGCAGCACGAATATATTGTCGGTGTGAACATTCGTGGTATGAATAAAATGGTGTGTACTTATTCATTTTCTACAGGGAAGGGTGAGGTCGTTAGCAATTTGTCCGTATTTGAAAGGGATATTAGGGACCTTTAGCAAAGAAGACGGGAGGGCCGATTACAACGTTAGCTCTTAGGTCCGTTACAGAAGGGTGCACTGCCACAATACTACTACTGGAATAGACCTTAGAGCTAACGTTGTGATCGGCCTTCCCGTCTTCTTTGCTAAAGGTCCCTACTTAGAGCAGCACGGTTATTTTTTCGGTGTGAATGAAAAATGTGCATACTAATTTTCTACGGGGGAAGGGTGAGGTCGTTGGCTAAATTGTGCGTATTTGAAAGGGATGATAATTGATATTTGCAGCAGCACCATTTCTTTCGTTTTGAATGAAATATGTGTGTACTAATTTTCTACTTAGAATACACGATTCAAATAATCACCTAAAGTAGTAAGTTAAGGGCCATTCACCTTTGCGTTTTTAGCTCGCGTCGGCCCAGCTTTTTGGGGGAAATTAATAACTCTCCCTAGATGCACGGAAATGCACGTCATATGGTGGACTGACGTTCGGCGTACGCTCCTCGTGCGGAAGCTGAACGTCAGTCCACCGTCTGATTTGGGAGCGACTTCAATTTTCAAAAACGGTTCGACCGACGCAGACTAAAAACGCAAAGGTGTGAGTCGGCCTTTAGACGAAGGACATACCAAAATCTCTCAAAATAGTGTTTTTATTATCTGTCTTTCAATTTGTATGAATATTTTGTAAATGTTATTCAACTGATCGTCGAATGCATTCCCCTTTCCTTAGTAAGGAATAAAATAACATTAAGCTTGCGACCTTACAAAATGAACATGGACACATATTATGTACCGAACTCTCATCTCATGAATTTATTTCTAATTTTCATTTAAGGTATATCAATACCTTTATTTTGAATGATAAGAGCAAGAACAATCACTGATCATATCAGAGAGTAGAGGTCATATAATAGTAATAATAATAATAATACTAATAATAATAATAATGCCATTTGTATAGCGCCTAATCCACTCTGTGGATCTTGGAGTGCTCAAGGCACATTAAGGACATATATAATAATTGATAATATCACCGGAATACATCGACCATCATCTTATCATCGGCAGATCTCATCGATGGGGCTGAAGGTAAACCTTCCAAATATTACTTTTGTGTTTCTTGTAATTTACCTATTTTATTTTTAGAATATTGAGTGAACGAGGATGAGTGGGGCGGGGCAGAATGCCTGAAAGTAATTTTACATCCATTGATCCTCGGCCACCTGGTCGCTGGGGTCTCGGGCGCGCGACTCACTGGCGTCTCCTCTGACAGGGCCCGTCGACAGACTTCGGCATTGTTCGTCTACCGCTCGTCAACATGCCGAACGTCCCCCGAGGGCTCCGAACCGAACACCTGACTCGAGCAAGATGTCGCAACATGATCGTCTGGCGTCAGCTACCCTGCGCAGTCAAAAGGACCGAAGTCTAAATCTTCCAAAAATACATTCAGTATTTCACTCGAAGAAATTCAGACGATATAGAAGGAGCAAGTAGCAATACTTTGTCATTTTCATAGTTTCAACATTTTTTACGCATAACTGAAGCACGCAAAATATAGATGCATTTGATTAAAACAAGTTTGAAAATGTAAAAAAGTTGATTAAGTCTTTATTGCATAACCATCATGTAGGTCGGTTATTTACAAAGCCATTCGACATGTCAGAATAAAGATCTCGTTTGTCACTCGCCTAGCAGTTGTGTTGGCAACATATACCTATTGCTGCCGACGACTTTGGTGGCCTCAAAATATGTACCTAAGGATATGTTTAAACAAGATCTATATACAGGTAGACCTTAGATTTGTTGTATATTCAAATTATTTCATTCTATGAATGCAATAGAATGAACGCAATAGATTGGAATCTCATAACGTGGAATCTTAAATTTCATTTTAGAAACGAAATAAAATGAAATATATTGTATACACATTTTATTGTACATATTATTTTAGAAAATTCCAATCGGATACATTTTGTGAAATATATAATTTGTATGTAAATTTCAAATAATTTCGATATTCTTAGTCTTTCCGAATAGACCAGAAATATGGAAGCACCGGTTGTGATAAGAAAGTTGGAAAACTGTTAATTGTCTGTTTCTTGTACTAATAAAGCTTTTCAATTATGTTGGATCAGTAAATATGCATCCTTAATCAATTATGTCTTTTTAATCTATTCGGGTTTTTCAGATGTATTTTTTATTTGAAGTGTTTGAATTATTTCAAGTTATTTATAACTTCTATGGTGGAATGAAAAGGAAGAAAAAAGTCACAGACTAGCTAAATGAAATTTAAAAAAAGAATACAAATGTGAAATAAGAGTCGCGTCAATTATGAATGTTTGACATCCTGAAATTTTAAATGAAGCCAAAGAAGTAGAAAAGAGGGAAGAAATCTGTGAAATGTTTAAGGGACCGTCGTGGTGTAGTGGTTCGGACTCTTGCCTCTTAACTAGAGGGTCGGTGGTTCAAATCTCTCCAAGGGCGTTAATTTCCTTCAGCAAGAAATTTAGTGTGCTGCACTCAACCCAGGTGAGGTGAATGGGTACCTGGCAGGAATCTTTATTCCTTGAAATGCCAAGTGCGTTGATGGCTGCCGGGCTAAAGCCAGGGTAATAAATGCATAGCGTCTTGAGCACTCAGCAATGAGACTGGATACGTGCGCTATATAAATTGCATATATTATTATTATATTATTATTATTAAGTTGTATGCATGTCTGTATGAAATAAGAAGTATAGATTTCTCTCTTTGATGCTTCAGAATGCGGTACCTCGACCCGTACTCGCTTACCCTGCTTACCATCGGGACAGATGCCACCATAGACATGATAGAGTGATGATAATAACAACACCAATAATCAAACTTTGGAAGGTGAAGAGATAGCACTCCAGAGTAGAGGCCAGGTAACATATGTAAATGCAAAACTGATCATGATATCAAGTTTATTCAAGGGTTCAAAAGACAGGAAACACACACACACACACATATATATATATATATATAATAATTATTATTATCATTATTACTGTTAGTATTGCTATTATCATCAATATTATCATTATTATTATTATCATGGATATTATTATCACTATTATTATGGAATAAAAAATGAAATGAATAAGACGAATCCTGAATCTTGAAAACACCGAAATTTGGTCAAGGCACAAATATATCAACGAGGCAAAATGCAAAAATAAAGGTTAACAGACTATTTTCTAAATGGAGGATGAGTTAATATAAGTTCGGTATGTGTCGATCCTCCTTTTTATTGCTATTATGACAGCACTTTACAAGAAGGTGTCATGAAAAACATGAAAGAAAACAGAACATTGCAAAGCTTCAGCAAACGTCATTGAGGTAGTGCACTTTTTGATGTTGGCTAAATTTAATTTTGCTGGTGGTATCAATAAAAACATATTGATTGTCTACAAATAGAAATGTAATCTGCAATATCCCGAGCAGGTTAAATGTTTTGATAAGATACCGATAATAATAGTTGAACATATTCATTAAACAACATTATTGTTCGTCCTGGATATGAAGATTTCATTATTAATAACGACAGCTTTTCTCTACTTTGAGAGAAACATAGAATGATTATGATATTTTATGATATGATTATGATATTTTCACCATTCTTTTTGTGCCGATGTAATAAAAAGGTACATACTAACACTTTTTCAGCTACTACAAAGAACTGTTTCCGTAAGCATGGTAAGTGCAATCTATATTGGAATACACGTTGTTCTATTACTCACATGAAGCCTTTGAATAATGACGGCTTGCTGGTGTAATTTGAAAAGATGACTTCATTTACGAGGTTGACACGTAAAACTTGCTACAAAGCAGTATCGGTGACACCTAGCTGCATTGTGGTATCACACATTCTTCGCTACTACATAGGAGCGAAATTAATGAACACTAGTAGAGGCATAATCTACTGTTCACACCTTCTGTTTGTCAAAATGATGTCGGTTTAATGTGAATGCAGAGATGAGTGTGTACGTGTATGCATGTGGATGTATAGATGAAACTTACATGTGATTTGTAAGAGACTCATCTTTTGTTTGTTGCGCGTATTCCACACCTTGCCACACACCCATGCAGATGGTGTCTCCACTCGGTCCGTGTTTGAAGTGAATGTTATTAATTTCATCCAAGTTTTATTTGAACTATCGCATCGGCTGCAACGTGTTGTATTGATTCCGATGTGTAGGTGGTTGGCAAACGAGAAGCGACGCTGAAAACACGCTACTCGATACAGATAAAGGTGGTGGATTCATGTTATATTATTAGTTAAAGTGTTACACTAGCAGGGGAGCGCTAGCTTTTCTTTCATCTCGACCCGTGAGATTTCGCGCGATGAATTTGTTATTTTCGCCTTTCTGAAAATTTAATTCGAAAATCCGAAAGAGTTCTTTCCCCACTTGTCTCGGTGTCGCCGACAATATCCGCTGGTGCTCAGCGCTGTGCTTGTGTTGGGCTCATCCGGGAGTTGTGCGACTGGAGAGGGTGTGGGGCCGATTAGATGATGGCTAAAGGGAAAGAGGGAGAGACAACGAGATTGGGGGATGTGGAGATATGAGGAATGTTGTGACTTTAAAGATAAGACTTTCTACTTGATGCCTGCGTCTTCTCTCACTTTGAACGGCACCGCGAGTGCGCCTTATTTTAAAGCTACCACACCATACCGCTCACAACCCTCAGGCCATCTTGGCGCTCTTTAGTGAATTAACTATGCTATCACCCTATCACCTACCCTCTCACCTAACCCTTGCCGCTTGAGAGGAACCGACTCGGCTCTTTGCCGATAACCCTAACAGCTTCTCGCCTTCTCTCTTCCCCCAAACGTGAAGCCGAGTCACGGGAACACCCGGGCAACAACGTTGCAATATTCCTCTTCCAACAGCTCCGGAATAATAATAATAATGACATCGCGCGGCCTCATATTTGTTAAATGGTCGCAAGGGATGATGGTGTTATAAAGTTTACCGCAGACTATCATCTGGGAGCTAAGGAGATAGAACCCTTCTGGCTATTACTCCGTCAACTATTACAAAATAATAAGGAATATCAAGTAAAGTATCATTAGAGAGCGTCTTCTCCTAACGCCGAGCTCTTGGTCCCGTTGAGGGTAAGAGTGCTATAAGCTTCAAAGGCAGCCGAGTTTCAATTTGTAAATTAACTGGATGAAATAAAGTCAGATATCCGGAGTCAGACAACGTTAACACATTGCATATTAACAAATAGGTTATGAGTTTGAAACCATTTTCATTATTATAAGTCCAAAGACATTGATGCAGAGGTTTTGATAGGAACAAACATCACATCGAGAGGATTTTAAGAAATAGACGTGGATATTTTGGACCCTAACACTGGTGACGGATACACGTAGATATCTGTCCCTTTTAAATATATTGCTAATATTTGACAAAATTCTAATGAATCTAGGTTAACATGAGACACATCGAGCACGATAATAATTTGGTAACATGTACCTGTATTCAACACTGATCAGTGTACTGTACAGACAACTGAAAGTTAAAATCGATGAGAAGTTTCTTTATGTTCATTTTGGTTAAAATTGGTTCGGTTGACATAAGAAATGCAAAAAATAGTTGATAGTTGCGCCTTCAATGTTTGCGTGGACAACCTGTTGCTCAACATTAATCAAATAATAAAATGATAATCATAATAATGTCTTATTTACCCAGGGTAGCCACATTCAGCTGTAAGTTAGCTGCTCTTCCAGCGGGCCCTGCATAACATAAAGTTATTATTACCCTTCTCTTTTCTTTAATACCGAGCGCCTGGCAAGAAGGAAGATGGTCCCATTTTTAATAGGTCTTTGGTATGACCCGGCCGGGGATCGAACCCACGACCTTCCGTTCATGGGGCAGACGCTCTACCACTGAGCCACACATAACCGGTTAATCAACATTCATTATAACACGTCAATTCTCCTAGTGGAAATTGCATATTTAGGATTTAAATTGTTAAAATAGAACTATGCACTATGACTATTGTTACCTTCTTATACATGTATTTCTATTTCTTTATAATGGCATTTATACATATATCATTGCTAAGAATAATATTTTGAAAAGGACGAAATATTTTGTTCCTAATTTTGCAAACTTTGACTCCTACTCTGACGTCAACGTGGAACACGAAATATAACTAATTGCAAGCATTCAACCCTATAACGTTATCGGTCTTGGTTAGTCTTTTTTGTTTAGTATTTCTGTTTAAAACCTCTCCTAATGTCTGGTCCTAAAGACATAAGTGGAGACCTTCCTATTTTTGCTGGCTTTTTTTGGCACTGGTTGTTTTGATTTTCTTATTTCATTATTTTTTTTTTGCAATCTCACTTCTTCACCTATCTGTATTTCTCATCACCTCCGAGAAAGAATGTAGGTGTGAGTCAGTTATCAGGCATCATGAATTCTCATTGTTAAAAAGCCTTTCAAACATGAAAAACTAAGAATCATTATAATTATGATAAGAATCATATGTGACAATAATTATATAAAAACAAATAAAGTTCATTAGAATAGATTTGAACATACAATGAATACTTATATACATATACATGCTTTATTTTTTTTCAAGTAGCACTACATAATATTTGGCCTATTTGCATATGATGTAGAGAATCAATTAACATTAATGTAAAGAAAGAAATATCATATGAAATTAGCAAGAAAGAAAGGTTTAATAATGATATCCAAATACTAAAGTATAGAGAACTGTAGCTCGACACATTAATACCAGAAAAATAACATACTTATACTAGAGGGAAAGAGAGAGAGATGGAATAGTGAGATAGGGAGAGATAGATAGATAGAGAGAGAGAGAGAGAGGGAGAGAGAGAAGGAGAGAGAGGGGGAGGTGGAGAGAAGGGGAGGGAGATAGAGACAGATATTGAGAAATGGAGAGAGGAAGGGAGGGAGGGAGAACGAGATGAGTACTTGAAAAGGCAAAGGCACAAGGACAAAGACGTAAGCAAAACAGCTCAGATTCCACATAATTTGGAAATGACTCTTACAATAATTCCGGCAAAAGGAGAGACACAAAAAAATGTAACTAGGCCGACACAAATATGACCTAGAATTCTTTCCTTCCCCCAGAAAAATGGGGACAAATTTATGGCTATAGCTTGGAGGCATATAACCCTCAGCTATGGTCTTAGTATTCTGGTACTGATTAAGAAAGTACCTGTCTAACTCTTGAGATGTCTGGCATGAGGATGAATATCATCTTATTAATAGTATTCGTTTGATATGTTTTGTCTAAGTATTACTTTGCCCAGGCCTGCTTCGGAGATGATGTGAGATTAGTAAAATCCCGATAACCAAACCCTTAGCATTACCTTAATTACATATCAATGGGGTATTATGTGAGAGGGAGATGGGGTTCAGTGTTTTTTATGGTGTTTCATTGATAGACATTTCTGCTTTCTCCCTCACTCGGTGGCCTCGTCCCATATGCATAATAATATGCGAATCATTAAGATCTTTGAAACAAGATGAGGGAAAAGTAGTGGTAGACAACGAATAAGAGGAAGAAGAAGAATATTATTTGAAATGATGTATCATTTCAAATAATATTCTTGACGATTTTATCAATGTAAATAAACAAAAATATATGTTTTCAAACAATTTACTTGATATAATATATCAATGTGAGATATAAAATTCATGTAAAATTATATTGAACATTGGGAATTAAAACAGAGCGTAGAATACTTACTAATACAACAATATATCCTGAATTGTTTTTAACAATATAACATCGTATAACTTATAGGTAGCCTATGTGCATGATACAGGTGACTACTACTGACACAAAATTGGCCTAGATAAATTGCATATGCGGGATGAGCAGACAACATGCAAACGCAAGTAAAGATATGATAACATACGTACTCATGATAAAATAAATATCAAATACTGATAACAAAGTAGATTTCAAATACTAATTAAAAAAAATAATGGACGAAATTTCAGATTACTCTCTCATAAAGAAAATGCTATCGGGAGAAACGTCTGTTTTTGTAGCATAACATCGTGATACACGGACAAAATCCGTAGGGACCAAAACAGTATCCCTGTGGAACACCAGCTTGTGCGTGTAGTGGTGTATCTATCAATTGTGGGTATTCTAGGTGTAAATGCTTTGAGGACATTTTATTGTTACAACATAGAACATTTTGTCACATCGAATACAGTTCAAATTTCCCTTAAAATGATGGTAATTAAGACATAATGATTTTCTCAACAAATGCGACTAACCATTAGCTTTGTCGTATACTCCACATCTCATCCTTCTCGGTTAACACTGTATATTCAATATTACAACGAAAGGGCAGTTAGATTATAGTTTATAACTCGTGATTTTAGTAATCGGCCCTCTAAACTAAAATGGCGATAAGTATTGGCAGGCGAACTATTGCAAGTAAACTTCTACCAAAAATATTGCGAGATATTTGGCGGAATCATCATGATCATATAACAGCAATTAATGAAAGGAATCAGCTAATAATGCATTAAGCACCAAATTTTAAATTTACTAATCAATTTTCGATAGCATCATAAATTAACAATCAATACGACATAAAGTATAAAGCGGGTTATCAGGTTATGGAACAATAGATTCATATGCTGTAATTGAACTGTGCGGATACAACAGTTACAAGCTGTTTCTGATTTGAATAGCTTTACAAAAGAGGTTTGAATTGAGTTCGACTTGATTTTATGGAAATCGATTATATCGTATTATTCGGATAATACATTCAATCAACAGATTACCTGTCAGTTATACAACAATTTTTTTCTTCAATAACATTGATTAACCATATCTTAGGTAAACTATATTTCACCTTTACTTGCAACCATTGCTGTCTTCTGATGTCATCTTCGAAAGGTTTGTTGTTTGAAAGTCAACAACATCATCCGCGCAATCACCGGTGCAGCGACAGCTCTCCCGGGTCAGCGGTGGCGCAGCTATAGACTGCTCGGGTGAGCCCTGGACTCCCGGCGGGCTACTCAGGACCTTTACAGGTGTTTGGTAAGTACTTTCCACCGGAAGATGAGTGCATCCTTGTGAACCATACGAATCGAATCAAGACATCCCCCGCTAAAGGTCATACTACATGCGACCCGTTGGCGCCATGCCTCAGTGTCAAACCAACTATGAAATTAATGTTTGTTTTCTTTGTTCTAATCTCTCTTTCTGAGATGGCAGAGGATGGGGATGGCGAGGGTTTAATATTTTCCTTCCTTCGTACAAGGGACCGAACCTTTAAAAATAATTCATGTGGTTGAAATTATTTTCTCATATCCATTTCTTCTAAACAACAATTGTCAACTTGACGATGAATTTTCTGGAATTTTTAGACACACAACAAAATGGAAAGAGTCTTTACTGTAGCAATAGCAGCGGATGCCTTGCAAAATGTAATGTACCTTTACAATTGGATTTCAATGATTTGTTTTACTACTTAGATGCAACATAATCATCATTTGGTAACCAAAGGTATCACAAATGTACTTCTTATGATCAGCAATTTTTTGAAAGTTAAATCGATGCAGCTATTCTTATGGCTGAGACCATTACTTTACTGAGACCGTAATGTATTCCAATTCTATACACGGTTCTTTGTCAAAAGCACAATGACAAAACATTTGTTTCTAGTTTGTTCATAAAAAATTATGTAAAATAAGTAGCGGGCAGCATCCAGTGGCTGGTACTAAGTTGGCCAAGCTACAATGTTTGTCTGACCTGGCAACGTTAATATATGCAAGTAGTATTCTAAATGTTATACTCTCATTATTGCTTGGAAGCTGAATATATAGCTCGTCATAGGGTAAACGCAAATAAATTTGAATACATTACAAAAATGGTCTATCAAAAATTGATATCCTACTAATTGTCAAATTATCATCCCTAAGCCTTGGTATAGGACTTTTTCAGCTGAGTTTTTAATTTGCCAAACAATAATATCCTTTTACCTCCGATATGGTTCTATTCGTAATTTCAATATTATCGATGACATTTCAATAAAAATGGGTCATCCTCTGACTATATATAAAGGTATTCTAGATATGGTTTTTGGAGGGTGGTTTATGAAATAATAACGTGCAGCCAGACCTCTTTGTTTGTAAGTTATTAAACTGTAACATATTTGAACCAATTTGTTGAACTGGCAGTTCTATTTCAAAGTTCATTGATATCAGCTCAAATTCATATGATCTAATAACTTTTGACAGTAAAGTTGAATGATTATTTAAGATAACTTTTGTTCGCTGTGTTATCTGATAAGCCATGCAGGAAAAGATGGAATTTCATAAATTTGTTCGACAAACGTGCCTTCAGATATCCACAATCAATGCTTCCAGTAAAACAATAGTCATTTTCATTCAGTCTGTCAACAATGAATTATTATAATGTTATTCAGTATATCCCATCGTCTTACTGACTAATGATGACGTAATGCGCATTATTGGGCTAAACCGGTCTAGACATGGTTACGTCACAACCCAGCTAACAGCACAGTTATGTCTAAAAATGACGACATAAGAAAGTAAGAATCAATTCGGTAACCTCCTAATAACCTAATTCGACTTCTTGTTGGGCAGCACTCCCGATCAAAATCTCCTCAATTTTGACCTAATTACAATCCCCAATATTCGAACGTCAAGATTTGTTTCGAAAGCTTGTTATATTTGTTCAAACAATGTCCAACATATTCCCTTTTGAGTGGGGCCTTAGAGACCGTATTTTATCTCCGCTGTTCTAGCTTTCGTTTCCCCAAGACCTACTTACACTTAACTGATGCTTCCCATTTACCTTTATTTTCTTATTACACAAGTTATAATCTTGTGAGTTATAGGATAAAAAGGGGGAACTTAAGAACTTAAGAAGTAGGTTATGAGGCCAAATATTCAGGTCTCTGCAAGATGATATTATAGGGGGTCGTTGATTCTAGATCATTTCATTTTTTTATCATCATGCTTCATTTCTTAACTCTGATAAAACATAATATAGGAAAAAGCAACCATCGTATCCTTACCGTTGTTATAGGAAGCAGGTTTATTCTATATCCAATTTATCTGATATCGATTTGTTTCCATATGGACATGTATTATTTCCCTTTCACTTGTTGGGTGACTTCGATATGGGATTTCCGATGAACATTGCTAACATGTTGCTTATTTAACCCTTTCTGCCCTTCTCATGTTCATAATACAGCGATGAGGTCATGATAATTTGTACTTATTGGGCGAATATGTGCACACTTCATGGAGCTAATCATGTACTTAACCAACTTTTTGGCAGAGTCCATCTAGCATAATGAGTCTTTTGCTCCTTCTGATCACTTCTCGCAAACATGTAACAACACTGAATTTAAAATGTGCTTTTCAAAGTAAATGAGGATGGTTTGGAATTCTTTTCAACTATACTCACTGGTTTAAAACGGTTAGTTAGTGCTACGGAGGTAAGTTTTGAAAATAATTGAGAGTTTAGAGATCGATAAACTGTATTTTTTATTGTGCTTTTTAAGGTCAGTAGAAACAGAAATAGAAGAGGTTGCTAATTCAAAAGAAAAAAAATCGTAATCTTTACTCAGAATTTCCTTTTTGCTATTCGGCTGAATATGAATCATTTACCATCACACAAATGTAATACTAGACTCTCTTTGCCTTGAATGTGCTTTTTAATGTTGCAGTTTGGAGTTATGAGTCGCTATGGTAACTCGAAACAGAATGTATCACCATTCTCCCTAATTTCATTTCAAGGACCACTGTGCAAGTTAATTTGGAGTTCTCGTAAAACTGTGCAAACGACTTTGTTTTATATGAAAGGGAAAAGGGAGAACAGCCTCCCCAGTATCCTCTGGAAAAATTGTTTTTGAGATCCCATTTCAAACGGCGGGCTATTACGATGTTGATTGATTGTAGGGTGAATGGGATAAGACGGTGCGGGCTAGCTGGGCGGTAAGAGAGCTCGTCGACCGCCCTAGTCGTGCCGAGACCAAAAGAGAACCAGAGGGGTTAACTCGTGCGCTCCCTGTCACGTTCGGACACCATAATGCTCTGTAACGGTGTTGCATATGATACATCACATACTCGTGGTCGCCCCTCTCTACGATTTTACATTACTACTCTTTTTTTTATGCCGTCGAGCTGGTTAGTTACATCATCGAAGCGTCTTCCTTTTTTTCCTTCCAATTTTATTCAAATGTTGTATAAGCTTCAACTTCAAGTTTAACTATTAAATCAAGGTGAGAGGAGTTGCCAAATATAATTGAAAGAAAAAATCACCTGGCACACGAAATAATTCATTTTGAGGCAGTGAAATCACAGTATATCCTAATGTAACATGTTTGCCATTATTATTTAGAATATGGTTATAGATTTGATAAAAAACTTGATAAAACAATAAAGAATAAATTTGAATCTGTTCCATTAAAAGAAACGTTATATTCAAAACAGAACAGTTTGAAATCTAGTACTTTTAAATGCGTAAACATATCATAATAACATGAAGAAATGGGAATGTAATTTTTGTGGCATATTGTAATATAATGAATTCCCCCACAAACCTTCGACACGTCACGGTCGTGGGTGATTTGCCGAACTCCTTGCCCAAATTACAACCGACGTGCCCGGCCATTTGGGAGCAACATGGACACACACCCAGCTAGTCCTCTTGGCCAGACATGTAAGAATGTTTGGGGTAGATTTATCATGCTCAGAACCTCTTTATTGCTCCATTTATCTTGGGATGAAATGGGCCGAGGATAACATGCCCATGTTGCACAGTGTTGTCCGCCATTTTTGCAGGGTGGCGCTTTGGTGATGTTGTATATACTGATGAAAGCACAGAAAACGAAAGAGGTGGGAAGAAATTTAATGATAAGGCATTGAAGAGAACAAAGGAGGTACGAAGACAGTGAAAGGGAAAAGAAAAGATGCAGAAAATTGAAAAGGTGAATGTATTGTTAGCATTGTTAGTGGTTAGATCAGTTAGAAGTTTCCTGCAATGTTGACGAAAGACTTGAAAAATTAGAGGCAACATTGTGAGAGAATACAGATTAACAACATTTGAAGAGAAACAGAGAGAGAAAGTGTGTGAGTTTTAGTGAGCGGGTGGGTATGTGTGTGTGTGTGCATAAAAGTTGTCGCAGGAGAAAGGAAGGTGTAATTAAAATGCGCGGGATTTGTAACAATTGCGCAGAAGGACACACTTTGAGCACCATTTTGAGTACTTCATCAGAACCTACACTGGTCATAATGTGTTTTACAGTTGCACCTGTTTCTTTTGCTTTATCGGTTTAAATATGAATGTTCCCATTGACCAATATCTACGCACAAGTCCCGAACTTCTTACCTTAATGCCCAGCAAACTTCAATATTGGTCTGGTATTTAGGTATTTTAAGCGAACTTACGGCGGTGGTGACATTCCCTCAAGCAGCTAAAGAACATTATGACATTTCGGCGGCGGTCCTCCTTTGAAAAAGGCGGGAAGGATCAACCATGGATAAACCATCGTCGCCTCTTTGGAGATTTTATTTAGGAGCTTTATGCGGTGTTTATGACAGCCGACCACCGTTGGTGGCCAAATAGCCTACTAAAATAACAGTTTGGATAATGCTAATGCCGTTACAAGGTTGCGAGGTGTCGGGACCCTATGTTTCTATTATTACATAACGACATGGGCCAAAATTTATAGCTCTGCAAGTGTTGTTGTTTTATGGTAAGGTCAAACACATACATTTCTCTGGGTTGAACGACCAGCACATGTGTTCAAACTTATCGCCGAAAAAGTAAACCTTTTTTTTTCTTTTACAACAAAATATGAAATGGCCAGAGACATTCAGGAAAAGTTAGTGGCGTTTGGGTTAAATTGAAAAAGTGGAAAGCCTTGTAGAAAGAAAAATAAGTCTGCTAAGAAATATGTAAAATATGGAAAAGGAGGTAAGTTAGCAAATTATTGTGGTTAGAGAAATCGTCTTATTGTGAAGATACAAGACGTCTCCAGAAAAGCCCATCTTGATTTTCACTGAATCGATGCTTAGTGTATATACATAAAATATTATTGAAAACAAGTGAAAACAAACGAGTTTACAAATTGGGACGACATTACAAACAGCGACGCCTTTGAAACATCCATAAATCATCCGCGATTAAGGAGCCAACATTTGCACATCACAACATTCTAAAATGTGTTTGAAGAAGGGCGAATCCGGGTGTCATACACCAGAGGGAATCGCGCCTCAGCTCTGGCTTCATATAAACTCGAAGTCGACCGACACGATATAATCCATTTCCGAAAAGTTAAGTCGAACGCCAATTCAATGCTCCTTTGTATTTCTTTTCAAATCGGAACAGGCTTGTTATTGTTGTGTCCGCACATTTCAATGCACGGCGTAAGGCTCTATTGTCCATGACCGACTTTATTTTTCGGAAATAGTTTATATCGTGTTCCGATTAGTGGTGGCTAGTTGGCGCCAAACTAAAAGTGAAAGTAGGATACTGTAGTAGACCTTACCCAACTGTTTGGAAGATATCTGGCATCTAGCTCCAATATAATAGGGGTAAGTAGGCACCCCTCAACACCCCTTTTGTAGAATTCGTTAAATATTCGGTCATTGCTGGGTTAAAGATTGGCAATGCTTGCTCACGTAGAAAACGTAGCGCTTCAATATTGTGAATTCATGTACTTAGTCATGATTACTCTTATTTTGTTTGACTCCTTGTTTTCACTCGAATAGAAGAAACAATATCTTCAATGGAATAATATGGGATACTGTCGTTATTCTGAATGGTTGATGGCCCGAAGTAAAAATAAGGTTCACTTTCAGAAATGTGTGATAATCCTAAAAATGAAAATAATGTTCGTTGCTCCATCGTAAAAAAGCCCATCAATTTATTTTTAGATGTACATACCGTCGGAATACTAAACCAAAGTTTGTTTTCGGTTTTCCGAATTGTCAAACCTTCGGAATAACGAGCTTGTTATCATCGGAACTTTTTGGATTTCCATGCAGTTCTTTATCATGTTTATAGCATAAACTTTCTAAGTCTAATGGGCTTTATTTGACTCTTATCCCATTTGAGGTCCTGGGCGGTGTTTCACCAAATCGTTCTTAAAGTTATACGCATGAAAGGCTGGAGGACATTAATGAATTTGATACGCATTAAATTCTTCATCATTCGGCGCAAAAACTGATACCAGTCGTGCGTAAAGTCGTTCTTAAAGTATTTCGTAACTTGGTGAAACACCGCCTAGGCATGCAACAATATATTTCATCTCGAACCAAAGAGATGTACTATAAAATGTCAAGATATCAGAAAACATGCCACTTCCAAGCTATCAAATTGTCCCACCATCGCGAACTCGAATCATCTTGCGATTTAATCCCATATTTTGGTTCAGTGAGATAATTCCTCTTTCGGGTACTATTGTAAGTGGGGCAGTGGTCCTGGGGGATAAATTTAGGATTAATTCGATGCAGATGTTATATATGAAATATTGGACTCTGGTTTCATAGCGTAAATGGGTATGGCGACACAAGGTATTGCGGACCTCCTCGTGGTGAAACCAAAGAGATTCTATAACTCGACGAGTTTGAAAAGAGTGTCGTCAAAAGTGGGGAGTATGTGAGAGTACAGAAGAGGGTCTTAAAGGCATTAAACAATCTTCTTCCTTTAAAAAAAATCCGAACTGTCAGATCCTAAATTCTATCTTAATTATTGATGATGCACAGTACATGAATTAAGCTATATAGAAAAAAATGGAATTAAAACTCATATTGTTAGTGCTTAAAAAAGGTAAAGATTAAAATCATTACCTTTGCACACTGTGCACAAATATAGGTGCATCATACAGCAAATTTCATGTTCACAAACACCGTGGCAGTGCACAACTTTCCTTATTTTTTCATTCTCTTGGTTTCTACCCTTATAGATACGATTACATATGAAATGAATATTGAGCATCCTGATTTGATTTTTTATTAATTTGCAAATCTATAATGTCGGACGATGTCTTCAAATGTCGGTATTTAAGGCAAGTGATGGACGAAATGACACAGACCTACCAATACTAGAAGATGAGATCAAAATCATAGTCAGACTGTACTATACTGCGACTGGGTCAGGTGACTGGGTCAGGTGACAAGATGGAATGATTCCTCATCATCAGGGGGGATGATGGGCATCAAAATTTGTTGAGAGCCCGCGTAAACCCTGTCGCCTACTTGTAATTGAGCGACCTCTGAACTTTGCTCGAAATACCTTTGTATCTACTCTAGATATGAGACTAGCGATGAGTTAAATGCGTTGTTCACTCTTTCCCCCAGACCCTTTACACCGACCTTCTGTCTCGCTTTCCTTCATCCATAATTTGTGGTTTGCAAACTTGTCCGCTTCTTTCTTTTTGACCCCACGTTTTTTTTTTTTTTTTATTTATTTACTTATTTATTAGAACATATTTACGGTGTAGTGAGCGGCATGACTATCCGACATCAATGCATAAGCACTCGCACATTGTCGCGCGCCCGCACACACACACACACACACACACACACACACATCCACCATCTGATGAGCATTTTGTTGTTACGGCATTTCTTCAAGCACCTTGTCCATAACAGTTTTAGTCCACTCCCTTTAATCTATATCTCTATCTGACAAAAAACACAGTCACGCACATACACACACACACACATGCACATCCACACACATACGCATATTCGCGCTCTTTTTTACACACGTACACGCACATAAACGGGTGCTTACGTATAAACAAACACGCTTGTAATTAGACAGACAAATACACAAACCATTACACATACAAACACGTAAATTACACACACAAACACAAATACACACATTTTTCCCATATTCTCTATTTCACTCTCTCCATCCGATCCTTTCTCAATTTTACAACCTTTTTGATTTAGTATCTAATGTAGATTATTTGTTTAACTTTCATTTTCATAGTTACATTTTAAAAAGAGTGGTGTGCAATACGTTGTATGAGATCCAAACCGTCCGTGTTCCCCTGACACTTTTCTGGTGTTGCCTAATATGAACACCGAATGGTGTTTAAAGAACATTCTGTGTTTTGCAGTGCATGTGACTTTATAATGTTTATCAGACACATAGAAAAATATTAATTTGATATTGATTTTCGTAATTCACCACACTCACTGTAGCTATAGGCGTCTTGCTTCACCAAAGAATTCCAGTATATGTTCTCTTACCGTCAAACTTTAGTAACAAAAAGGAACAATAAAGTGATTTTTTAGGGTTCAGCTTTTGCTGAAATTATAAAGAAACTAAAAAGAAGCGTATTTTCCCCCATTCACGTCGTATCAAGGGAAGTCAGTCAGATTCTTTTCACTATCTTAGTATTATAATATAATACGGGGGCCCCGTCCACAAACTGTGCTTCGAGTTCCAAATTCTGATTTTTTTTTGCCCTTTTTATGTTCTTTCATAGTGCCTGATTTGAAAAGAAAAATATACTATATATTATGTACTTCATTGAATGGTAAATGTGAACAAGGTTGGTAGTTGGTATTTGGGTGCGTGGATTAGGGATGGGATCAGTTTGGAATGAGATTCGCACGTGCGTTCAATCCTACCCCTCCCCTCACACTCACCACCGCTGACGCCTTGTTAAGGCCCTCCATAAGACCCACTTCTGATCCCCCTGATCACAAGCTCATCATACTTTACGGTTGGGAGACGAAAACATCCACCTACCAGTACCACCATCATCACCACCACCACCACCACCATCGTCATCTTCATAATCACCCCCACCGCAGCGCCAGTCGTTTTTCCCCATCTACCGCAGTGGATCAAAGATTATGTTTACGAGTCTCATAGATCTAGATATCATAAGGATATCGATGTTGCAGATGATTTTAGCCAATAAAATCAATAAAAATGTAATATAAAATGTAATAAGTACTGATGGTATATGCAGATATATTATGATATATGTGTTTTTATAAAGTTCTTCAAAGATAGTGAAGTATGGAAAACAAATAACATTACTTCCTTACAGAAAAGAATAGAATCAATTTCAGAACCAATGAAAGGTAATGATAAAATCCATTTTATCTCTTTTGTTTTCGTTTTGTTTGTTTATGTATTTATTAAAGCTTGTTTTTTTTTCCATTTCTCTACAAGACCTTGCCAAGGGATATAGCATCCTTGATTATGCTTCTCGAACACTTTTTAATTGCAAGGTGCAATATGCGGAATATTTTTTCATGTAAATAAGTGTAAATGAAAACGTCTTTAATATTTCCAACTTACTTTTAATCGAATACAACTTTCAATTCATACCCAAAACTTACCATATTTCAGATACAATTTATATTCATGAATTTATTCAGTTTCTATATTTTCTTCCACCTCAAAACTCTACGAATGTCCAACATCAGTTTCCGATCCCCACAAACTAAACTAGTAATCTACTTTAATTTCTCCAACCCAACTCGAAAACTCGCAGAAGACACACCTACCCTGCCACAGCTAGCCCACAGACATACAATCCAAAATGGCGCCGATCGTACCAGCTGACATCGTGGTATTTATCAAAGGTGTATATTGGGATTGTAAAGTTAGGCGTTAGTCTGTCACGACGAGTTGTTTATTGAACTTGTCTGTATCAGGGATGAGTGTAGTGATGAGATAAGACTTGACCCGCACCGAGGGGGCGTTGGTGATCCTCAGAAATATCTTTCGCTTCCTATTTTTGTTATTTCTGCATCTTTCAAAACGATGTTCCAAATCTGTTTACACATTGCTACGAATCCCCCGTCTGCGTCCATGCTGCTAGAAAAAAAATCATAAAAGAAAATCTTTTTTTTTCAATAGGAGTATAAACCATTCTCCAAATGGGTGTGTAAAGGAAAGCTAAACTTTTACATTTTCAAGAAATTTGAGCAACTCTGCTGTGAAAATTGTATAGTTCTTGTATAAAAATATAGAATGTTAACTGTACAGTAAAAGTGTGTGTGTGCGTGTGTGTGTGTGTGTATCTGGGTGTGTGTCAGTAAGAGGAGAAATAACAATTTCTGCCAAACGATTAAACATACACACCCACACCTAAAAACTCGCAAACACACATTCATGCACACATACATATATTTACATCCACACATACACACACAAACACACATATGCACACACCTACACCATCACACACATGCTCAACGCCCAATGCTACCAAGTTGATTATCAGATCTGTTGTGGGGTATATTTTGAAGTTAGAACTAAAACATTCCATGTTTAAACATCCATCATATTCATGAGGGAAAAACTAACAAAACTGGACCAAACTATAGAAGTGCAATCACCGCTTTCCTCGACGACCTTCTAACTTTCTATCCAAACACCAGTCCAAAATAACAGGCTCAACAGCACCGATCATTATGATCCCTTGGATTTGGATATTGCTGATAAACACCTCCAATCTGAGGTCCAAAGAGAGGAGATGAGACCGTGGGCATGCTAGGGTGTGGTGAATGGGGGCTATATTCTTATTGTACCCCATGTCTCCAAAATAACAATAAATGTTTACACTGATACCTATACGCTTAGGTTTTATTTTTTTTGTAACCTCTTCCTGGTGGTAGATCATTTTTTTCAAAAGTTTTTTGGTTGAATCATCCTTCAAAATAGCGCCATATTAAATTTATCTTTGTAATATTTTGAACATTTTGGAACACGATATTGATTGGAAATTTGCTTCTTAAGTTCCCTCTTTATCAAACAAAGCAATAGTACTATGGTACAATATTACAATGATTCAATTTCATACTGGTGCGCTGTATGACATGCGAGTAAGAACAATTTACGCACTGAGGCATATATATGTGCATCTTCTATAGATATGAATACATGGATATCCCCCATCCCCATTGAATAATAGCGTAAAGCCCATATTTAAACCACATTGGTCTTTATTGTCGTGTATCGTCCCTAACTCCTCTGAATGTTAGACATATGGTGCACAAGTGAATTGGCGCCAACCAAAGAACATTTTCTTCAAACCCAAGCACAGGTGGCGCTATGTCAACAAATTGACCACATTTGGAAGGAGTGTGTTAGCATGACATCATGTCCAAAGCAGTCTCTTATACACATCTAGATGTGTATAAGAGACAGGTGTTTTGCAGTGCATGTGACTTTATAATGGTTATCAGACACATAGAAAAATATTAATTTGATATTGATTTTCGTAATTCACCACACTCACTGTA
>BQKZ01000065.1:97343-121240 GCA_036244855.1 Temnopleurus reevesii
GGGGCTCTTTTTGGCGCCCCCACGGCCTTATGCACAGGTTAGGCAATGCCAGCTTCGGGTTTTATTGACTCTGGGCGACATCTCTACACGATGTGACCATCAAAAAGTGTGACTCTTCTCACCTAAATAAATCGAGCCTGCGCCCGGTCTAAAAGCATTATCTAAAATTTATTCGTTAGTCCATTATTTTGGTATTGCTGTTGCTGATTTCTATTAAAGCTACCATCAATTGAACTATAATCTGGTTGGGGATAGGTGGATGGGTGATTATTTCACTCTTTTTTTTGTTTTGTTTTGTAGTTTGTTTAAGTTTTATTTATTAATTTAATACCCTTAGTCGATTTTACGTAACTTCCAAAGAATAAAATTAAAACAAGAGTCTACCCCAAAATTATATTTCTTCAACAGGAGAAGAAAAAATAGATGCACAGAATAAGAAAGGTTTGAGGAAAATCGGACAACTAATAAGAGAGTTATGAATGTTTGAATATTTAGACAAATTGGCAACTGATGACGTCACAGGTGCACAACTGACCATCTATTACATTCATATCAATGTTATAAAATGTTACCTTTTCCCCAAAAATATCAAATTGGCAACATCTCTGGAAATTTCCACTGATTTGCCCATTTTTTCAAATCTTTAAAAATTCATAACTTTGTTATTACTTGTCCGATCTTATTCAAACTTTTGTTGGTTTACTCACCAATTTTTTCTGCTTCTGTTAAAAAATTATTATTTTTGGGTAGAGTCTTCTTTTAAGCATCAAATTGCACAATCTTAATTTCACATCTAAACTTACATATTTCACACTTGCGTTATTTCGGGTGATAAATTTGGTCCGGTGTTTTGATAAAAGGTCATCAGTGGTCAAAAATTTCTCCTATGGGTCAATGGGAGGTGCTTGGCCTTTGCCTAAAAGCCTGCTCTTTCTCACTCGATCTGTGAAAATAGCATTCACCGTCATAAATCATAATTTCATATCCAATCAGTCCACCAAAAGACACCATATCATTTCTAAATTTAGGGCTGGTGCAGTCAATGTGGGGGTGGCAATGATATATATTTTAAAAAAATTACTAAGACCAAATGAAGATGCACATATCGAGCGAGAGAGAAAATTATTAGGGCGGGAGTATTTCAACCTTAAAGGGGGAACTTCACCCAGACATTGATGTGCACTCAATGGATGAAGAAAAATGGAATTGTCAATCTGTGAAAATTTGAGCAAAATCGGACAATCCATTCAACAGTTACGAATTTTCAATCAAAACTATGAAAATTCATAACTTTTGAATGGATTGTTGGATTTTGCTAAAATTTTCACAGATTGACCATTGTATTTTTCTTCATCCATTGAGAGCACATCAATGTCTGGGTGAAGTTCCCCTTTAAAGTCACATTTGGAAGGTTTGTTCATTATATGCGATTATCCATTGCGATGCATTTTCATGGGTTGAATAAATTAAACCACGTCCATATAATGACGAAATTCATGAAAAGGAGAACAGTTTATTTTTGGTAAAAACCGAAATTAAATCCATTCACGCATTAACTCATTAACATTTAGATCTTCCTTTTATTTTGTAAGAAAGCCCTTTCATGAAAAGAAGTCCTGGTAAGATTGACGATTTTCCCTTCAATAATAATATTACGATGACACACTTTCCTTGTCATTAGTTTTGATTTGGAATGGTCATAAAACAGAGAAAGAAGTCTCAGGCTAAGGTTCATTGACCAGTATACTATACAGATATTTCATGACCAACGAATTCATTGTACAGAATATGAGACAACCCCGAACTCTTTTTTTTAAATTGAGATACATGTATATATTATAATAGATCAATACAGAAGCTAACAAAAATAGTATTGATTTATGTTTCTTTGTAATACGCCCTCTTCTATAAGCTAACAAAAAATGCGAGCAATATACGGGACCTTATCATAAATAAAAGAACATCATAGAGGTCACTTTCATGTACTTTTTGTTTGTCTTTCATTCTATCGCACATCGCAATTCAGCATTCAGATTCAGATTC
Organism: Temnopleurus reevesii; assembly: GCA_036244855.1. Taxonomy (NCBI): domain Eukaryota; kingdom Metazoa; phylum Echinodermata; class Echinoidea; order Temnopleuroida; family Temnopleuridae; genus Temnopleurus; species Temnopleurus reevesii. The sequence continues at coordinate 99,387 of BQKZ01000065.1, forward strand.
AGATATTTTTTTTATTTTCACTCAAATCATAACAATTACAATTTAACAAAAACTTACATGGATATAAAAGAAAAAATATAAGGGTAAGATAAAATAACAAATATTAAATATTATGACAAATGGTACAAATATATAAACACGTTGCATTTGAAATTATAATGAGGGAAAACAGAGGAATCCAAAGAAAAGCTTAGCTTGTTTGGGTATGGATACCTCAAAATAACATTAAACTTAAATATATTCTTATTTCTTTCATTTTATATAGTACAAACAAATATAATATCATGTTTATCTCATGTCTAATTGTAGGGAAAGAGTGAGGAGAAGAAGAGAGAGAGATATATATATAGCGAGAGATAGAGAGGGAGAGAGTGAAGGGATACAGAATACATGTGCAAAAGAGAGAAGGTGGTTGGTGCAGCATCATTTGGCGCACATTTTAATCTATATAAAGCATTGTCATGAAGGACAAGCTATGGTCAATGTATTATTGAATTCAGGTATTGTTTTTGATCTTCAGGTTGATCAGGCATAGTGATTATGTTTTTTTAGTTTAAAGTTTCAACACAAAATACATTTAGCTCTGCATAATCAACTTTAAGTAGGAAAATTCATACATGCAAAAGTTTATGAAAACAGGTAAAGATTTGAAATTTGCTTTGCCCTACAAATCGGATAAGAAAACCAAACGCTGTATGAAAATTGTTCCTGGTAGGTTTGTAGAACAGAAGCTTAATCGGCATAATAACCGTGATAACTGTTATCGTTCACTTTTATAGCCTAATACAAATGGTTGAAAACGATCCAACACTGTTCAAACCGCTAAAACATCATCGTTCGGAAACATAATGGATTCCCCGAGCTGTTATCTAAGACACATTTGTAAACTTTCTTCTGAAAACAAAATGATGTTCGACCATTAAACTGATGCCACACAAAGAGGAGTCGGATATCGGAGAAGATTCGAGAAGCATTCCTATGTGACTATTACATACCTCACCTTACAACCAAACATGGTCACCTCTAATATGAAACCAATCAGAAATCATTATCAGAAGCGAAAATGAATTTTCATATTTATTAAAGTTTATTCCTTGCAGGTGTACTCAGAAGCAAATTTACGACTCCTCGCAATTTTTCTTCTGATTATAGTGTAAATGTGTCAACGAAAATCGACAGAAATGAAAATTAGAACTCTGACCTTTAAACGCCTTTAGGGAGCTAAAGTTCAAGTTGGCAACAGTCAAGGTGCAACGTCGAGAAAGTACGTGCTAGGTTCAATCGTCCTATGGTATCTCTCATATACCAAATTAAACGCCGTAAATTATGCCAGGCTATCAATTTGGAAGCTGAACTTAGCAATCAAGAATCAGACAATTCTTCTTTATCGCCTACGTCTGCCCAACATCACCTCAATCGGGTGATTTAACGGGATATGTCTATCCGTGACAATTATTGCTTTGGTTTTCATTTTCAGAATTAATTTTATGAGATTGTGGAGGTATCGGGAAACAAAATGGCCCCACGTGGTAGTGTGGAGAGAGGTCGTCAATCTTGTCGCTTTGTCCTCATTCTACCTAGGTTCAGTATTTATTACTTAAAAATACAAATGGAGAAACATATTGTTTTCCGAGTCCGAAATATTTATTCATAATATACGTTAAAGACTTCAATTGAAATGGATGAAATAGCAGTTAAATTTTCCAGCGATTGTATTGATTGTTAGTAGTGATCGGTATTATCCATGCTTTTATGAATGTTATAATCATGCTTTAAAGCCAAAATACAGTTTTGGTAGATATCAAGAAATAAGAATTTTACAGGACGTTCATCATGAAATGTATATCTCACACAAAATTCGAGACCATAATTTAATTTTATGACCCGATTCTTTTTCTAAATTTTAATTTAATCGCTCAGTCAGGTATCTCTAAGTATCTTTTTTTTTTAATTTAAATCTATTCTCTTATTTATTAAAATAGAATACCCAGTTAGTCACATTCAAGCCAGGAATGCCCGGCTACACAATATAAAATCTAATTTTGTGTAACAATATTTTGTTTGTTATCGGGCATAAGCAAGGTTATTTCTGAGATTTGACAAAAAAAATATAAAAAGGTATACACAAAAATCATATTCTTAAATTTGCATTCAAGTCTGTGCATGAGAAGGTGATCTTTATCAAGAAGGACAATACTGAGTCAGTCTTGGGGTCCCCGAGACTGAGATATTTTTGCACATGTTAGGTTATATCTTTTCCAAAACTCATCAATATTTCACAAATTTTTATGTGCAATATGTTCATGATGCTATATTTCATTTTATTTAGTTTTGGAGACAAAATTTGGGAGAAAAATCGTTTTTACCAAAAAGTTTACTTGGGCTTTAAGTCAGAATACAACTCGTCCTCAAGTCGGTGTGTAATGCTAGGTGTGGGCCATCAAGTCGTAAATTAGCAAACCAAACTTCTGAAATAACCCAGTTCGACTAGGAATGGTCAAACGAAAAATAATGGTTAGGCTTTCTTAAAGAGATCGATAATAACCCGTAAGTATCAAATATAGGCTGGAACTTTTTCCCAGAGGAGAAATTAAATGTCGTCCTTGACCAGAGTGAGAGTGAAAATCTGAATCGTTTATGTTTATTAATTTCAAAGTGTTGAATTGGGTTATTGGGGTAGGCCTATAACGTCACAGAAGTGCACTACAATTTATTTGTAAATAAAACTGGTTGTATACTGTGACATCGGCACACAGCTATTCCACTGCAAGGAAAACAGTCATTGAAAATAATTTCCTTCAGCAAGAAATGTGTTCATATTGCGCAGCACTCAACCCAGGTGATGTGAAAGGATAACAGTAGGAATTCATGAATTTACAATGCAAGAGGGCTCACTTGATACCTATTCTATAGTCGGGTGATGAAGTGTGATGCTAAATTAGGTATAGATATGCAGGTGTAAATTACTTCATAAATGGGATTAAAAGTATTTTATCATAATTGTGCAATTTTCTCGAGTTAACGGCAATGACATTTGTGAGACAACGACAAAAATATTTTCATTTCAGCTTTCTACTTTCTATTTTTTAAAACAACGAGTTACTGATTTATTTTCAATCAAATGATAAATTGTTTTTTTAAAGTGTTCATGACGTATCGTTCAGGATAAATTTGGCGTCGTTTTTTTTTTTTTTTTTGCTCACCTCTACACCTCACGCAACATAATTGTAAGAACACTATTGAAAACTCACACAATATATATGCACCAACACGCACACACATACACATACACACACACACACACACATGTTAAATTCGGATCGAGCGCCCCTGCCAATCATGCTCTCACCGATCACCTCAAGAGCAGGGCATACATTGCACCGGAAGTACAAAAGGGGGCGCACATCGGGTCAACATTTGTCCAGGCTCGTTCAAGAGTCCCTTGACGTTGCCAGCCTGGGTGACTCTACACGGCGCGTCTTTACCAAGATATCTTTACTGTTTTCCTTTTTCAACATCATCTCGATTATATTGACAATCCATTAGACAAGAATACTCGTTCCCCTGCATCTTCGTTGTTTAGAAAAATCGCGCGGGGAATCGCATTTTTGGTGCTCTTGAAAACGGCAATGGCGACTCGAGTTATCGTGGCGTATCGGCTGGCAGGCAATTATGCTATCGTTCTTCAATCGGAGCACGGAAAAATGGCTATTTTCAGTTTGGATAGAATAGTGTGCATTAACAAAACTGGAATCTGTCCTTTCGGGGGTTTTCCTCACTTTTTCGGTATTTTCTATATATGTTACAGATGAAAATAAAGAACATGAAAATCCAAAATGGTCGCTGGTGTGGAAATATATTGTGTATGAATGAGAAAGTAACATATTCTTTTCTAATCAGCAGTCTTTTTGTTCAAAATGAATTTCCCTGACAAACGATTATTGAATATTATGTGGTTCAGATTTGGAAATGCATATCTCTTAATAATACACAACATTTGAATAACGCTTAATACGACGTGTTTCTAAGCACTCCATACATTATTACCCTGCTATACCATGGCTACCATTTGGCGCTCACTGTATCCAAGGAATTCTCTTCCTATACCGTTACCCATTCACTTCACCTGGGATGAGTGCAGCATAATGTGGATTTATTTATTGTTGAAGGAAATTAACAACATGGATGGGATTCAATCTATTAGGGAACGTAACTTCCAACATCATAAGATAAACCATAATTTGATATATTTTTTACATGTACACTAAATCGAAAATGCAAGGACAGCAAAAGTTTAAAAACCACGAAGGAGGATTACGACCATTATGGCCCAAGCCTTTGAAGAAGAAAATAACCAAAGTCATCTGAGTGACTGCGTAGTATGTTTTCATGATTTTCTTGATGGGAGAAGGCGGTACTGAGTGGATATCATCAGATGCAACTACTACACCAAAAAGCGACTTTACTTCATCTCCTTCCTCTACTTTCTACCACACTCCACTAAGAAGACAAGTGCCGTCCGGGGAAAGCAGTGATTCGAGTTTTGGGGTACTTCATATTTTTAGCGTCATTGGTGCGAGAAAGCCCGCCTGGTTAGTTAAATATCAGGTCCTCAACAAACAGTCTACTTGATACAATCGTACATCTTTTTAGTAGCTTGCTAGCAAACAGATCACGATCATGACAGGCAAGAAGGCTGGCGACTCGTCGGGGGCGATGTAAGGATGCAGTCACACATAGCAAATGTTTAACTGTGAAACATCGTTGAAAACTTTGAAATACGACCCCTGGATACAGAATTATGACGCTTGCCTGACGCTAACGTATGGTTACATCCGGTGCAAGCCAAACGCCATTCTGGCGTAGTGATAGTGCATTTAAAGCAGGGGATGGTGGTTCGAATCCGATCCTCGGCGTTTATTTTGTTTAGCAAAAAAAGAGGATATCCCCATGGTGATGCTCTCAACCAAGATGAGGTAAATGAGCCTGCCAGGAACATTTGTTTCCTGAAATGCCATGAGTTCTGATGTACGCCGGACTAAAGCCACGCCATATAGAAGCGCACTGAGATCAATGCTGGGTGAATACTGTAAACTCTTTAAATAACATGTATTATCCTGATTATTATCATTTCATTTTTCATTCTCATCGTCAGTAATATACCTCGATGTTTCTGCAATCAATAGCGCATTTCAAAGTCTGTGAAGGCTGGGCAGGCACTGGCAATAGACGACAAAGTGTGACTGCGCCTTTAGAGAGCCAGTGAAAGTCCAAACTCGAATGTTCGAGGAGGAAAGTTGAGAGCAAAATACATTTTGAAATCATCAAAAAAGTGGATCATGGCATGCTACTCTTGACTTTTGATATTCTTTTTGTTTGATATCAAAGAGCATCAACACAAATACATACATTTATGTCTCAAAGATCATTCTGCGTTGTAAGGAAACACTGCTTATATTTAATTCTATATAATTCGAAAACTCCCAAACCATTTTCTTTTGAATTTTGGACTTTGATATATACAACCATTAAAAACGCCCTCTAGAAGCACAAAAACGCAGGGGATATAAGCGCAAACCGAAGCAGTCCTCCGTCTGATCAGCGTCTATCCTGTACGCATGGGTAACCTTTTTTTTTTATTTAAAACAATGCTGGGCCGACGCAAGCTAAAGACTCAAAGGTATGAGTCGACCTTTATGATTAGTATATAATGACATGATTTAGGTTATAATGATTAGGTTTCTCCAAAAAAAAATATATTGTCATTTTAATATATTTTGACTATATTAGTACACATTTTGTTTGCTAACATATACTTTTTTTTTTTTTATACAAGACTACTTGAGTGTTACTTTTCCATTTACCTCTTGCTCTGAAATTCATATAGTCCAAGATTCAGTTCAATTTCTAAAAAGGGCCTTGTGTTTGCTGGAAAATGTGTTTAAAACTATTATATATAATTAATCTTTTCTAATCAGTAATGATTCCTGTGCGATATGTCAGCAACTTTGTAGCAAGAATTCGTATTCTTTCAATCCTTATTCTCGTTTTCTGCATTTGGTCAAGAGTAAACATCATTTTCAGTGTAATGGTAATAGTACCAGAATTTGGACTGACGAAAAAAAAATTACCAAACTTTTTCTTCACTTTTCCTTTCCCTCATTTTATCGCGACAGGCTGGCAACAGATATTTCTGTCAATTCGGACCTCTTTTCAAGCACCAGTTCTTCGGAGCGATTCCTTGTTTTGAAGCCTGAATTAGGCCAAGCATGCAGCCGAAAGTTAGGCGACATAGATCATTGGCTTTAGATATATACAGCGGGTCCCAGGTGAGATGAAGGGCCCCTACCGCCGGTCCTACCCGTCACGCCCGCGGTGAAAACTCACGCGTTCCGCCTCAAAATATCCAAGATATCATCTCCGGCTGCTGAAACTTTTTCCTCCTTTTTAATCGCTATATTCCTTCTTTTTCCAAACGCTTCCTCTTTAAAATGATCGTAATAACTTTATTTATTTCATCGTAAGTCTCCGCGTCACTTTCAAGGTGACACGACTATTTTTCGAAAAGCGCTTGTCATCATCGTTTTGAAAATTCCGTTTCTTTGTTATGGTTTGTTTCTTGATAATGAATTGATTCTTGTACTTATTGCAGCAGATGGAAAGCTTTCCTAATTTATGAAACATGAAGATAGCTTTTTTTCATAATGGGAACAAAAATCATCTCTAATAAAGACCGACTCACATCTTTGTTAGCCCCCTGTTTTTTTAAAATTAAAAACGCTCCTCGGGTGCACACTATATGGTGTCGACACAGCCTAAAAACGCAAAAGTGTGAGTCGTTTTCAAGATGTCATTCTAAAAGTACTATTCCAAGTACATTTAATCCAGGAATATTTTAGAAATCCATTTATTCATTTTCTATTCATTCATTTTGTTTACAGATAAATGAAACAAATATTCAAAACATGCAATCAAACATAGTCAATGCCAGAGCCAAAGTTTACCACCTGAAGACGATTAAAAAAACTGTCATTGGCTGGTGCTTTCAATTAACAAACAAGCAAACAAACCAATAAATAATCCTTTCAAATTTACTCTCCTTTATAAATGAATACCTATAATATTTTGACATTTTAATATGATATCTAGCAGTCATTAAACTCTGTCGAAATTCAGGGATATTATTTCAAATTTCAGAAAAGAAATAAGGCAGCTAAGAGGTTACACGAGCGGTCATATTCCAAGTTGTCGCTGGAGGCGTTTATTAGTCAGTCAAATACAGTGGTTACCTGAATAGGTGCGTCCGGTTATCTATATTAAGTGAAGAATAACTCAACACCTGTATGCACCCACATCTCCTGTTATCAAAGGAATACGAGAACACCTTTAGGACACTAGTCTACTGCTCCAGACATTTGAAATGAGAAACTACAAAGGTGGAATTCATAATACTATAAAAGATATATGGATTCTTCAGTTGCATACATTTTTCGAAGCAAGACATATCAAATATTATTTGGAAGCAAAATTAGAAATCCCTTACTATATAATGACAATTTTCTGGGTAAAACTTTGCATAATTTTTAAAAATGATAATTGCAGTATACAGCGATATTCAGAATTTACGCAATGGTGGAGATTGCACAACCTCAATCTCAAATGGCGTACATGCTTTTTTTACACAAATCATTTGAGTATTAATTTGTGTGTAACAAAGGAGCTTTGTGATTAAGAGTCAATTAGAAGATGCACGAAATATGCAGATGGTTTTGATATTTTGAAAGCAGAGACAAGGCATTAAGGATTGCATATCATACAGCAACATAAATGGGAAGCAATAGATGGCAAGAAATTATCAAAAATGCTTTTACCAAGGAAGTAGTTTACTGATTGACATATTAGTTGACAATGGTATACACGCATCTCCCCACTTCGAAGGGAGATGTATGCAAACGCTTGCATGTAAAGCCTTGAAAAGTCTGAAAATCTGGGAATTGTTAGACTAAAACAGTGCTGAAATCCTACTGGTGAAAAGTTTTACCAGTGCAGAAAGCCGAGTGAAAGCCGTGATGTCCTCAGAAATAGATTATTTCCGAAACGGGTCGACCGAATAATCATTGGTTATGGACTCGAATTGGCGTATCTCCCTGACCGAATTATGACCAGGACAATGAAAGTAGAATTCCTTTTTATTTTTCCTTAAATGAAGAAGAATTATACAGTCATGTTAATGGCCGTGATGGCTCTTTGGACAGACACATATTTGTATATTATCGTAATTATTCTCCTATTTGCTGTTTTATCTATTGACTTTATTACAAGTCTAATTAGTAAGGATATATTGTTTTTGCAAATGTGTTTCATCATGAGAAAATTTGAACCCCTTTGTTCATTTGTAGATAAAGAATAATTTGAAAATTTGAGGATGAGTTTAATAAGACGTATTTTAACAAAAGAATTACAGGGGTATATTAACCTCAAATAAACGGGTTCACCTCAAATGATTCACTTGCAGCCTGGCAACACTGGGCAGAGCATTAATGTGATCTATGGGCAAAGACCTCTGTGTGTGTAGATAATGTTACTGATGACGAGGAAAAAGTGAAACTAGTGGGCTCAAAATGTGGCAGTTGTGCGAGATAAACCCGCTAAGGGTATGGCAAAACGTTATGGAAGCCAAGTATATGTCATTTGTTTCGGGTTTACAGTTGAAATGGAATTAACCCCCTTTTCGGAAAAGGTTAACGAACAATAATTCGTTCTTATTTTGCTTGACACAATTAATGGTCCCAATTGGCGATCTAAAAAAAAAACCAACCAAATATCAGTTAAGAGTTAAATTTTTCTATAAATCGCACATTTTAAAATTCAACCACTAATTCTTAACAATGGAACCGAAAGTAATTTTTTTTCAAAATATTCATCAAGTTAAAACTACAACGATTTTTTTTACGATTCATCATCTTTCCTATATTGTGCCCGAATTTGCTAACATCCTGATTGCATATTATAACAAAATCTGACAATTGAGGTGAATTATTTGAAACTTGTTTCACTTAATTATGCAGACATCGAAACAATTCTGATCAATTCAATGTCATTTATTGTCGTAAATTTTCAACGGGTGTAAGCAAAATTGGCGGTATGAATATAAATGCATTTTGACTTTCTGGTAAGGTATCCTTAAGAATAGGAAAGGAAAATCCGAGCGCCGCCCATGGAGGATGTGAAAATGACTCGTCAATTCATCGAGTCAATGACCTTACCTGTGCTAACTTCACGTGTGGCGTGCTCGTTAGAAAGCAGATTTTTGTTGAGCTATCAAGTTTCTTGTCAACTCACAAGTTTATTTTGTTGCCCCACTCGGCCAAGGTGGGGTCTATTTGATGCGCGAGTGAGAAGGAGGTGGAACAGACGAGGCTCACCTATACACCCCGTGTCCCCCTTATGGCCGATTCACACCTTTGCGTTTTTTTAGCCTGCTTCGGCCAAGCGTATTTGGAAATTAAAAATGCTCCCTGGACACACAACGTATATACGCAGATCAATCGGTGGACTGACGTTCGTCTTGCGCTAAAGGAGCGTACGCCGAGGGTCAGTCCACCGCATGACATGCGTCTTTGTGCGCCCAGGTAGCGTTTTCAATTTTCAAAAACGTATGGCTGACGAAGGCTAAAAACGCAAAGGTGTGAGTTGGCCTTTACCTGTACGCCCCGTGTCCGCCTCCCATGAGCGCAGCCTGGAATGGTGCAGGGTAGGCGATGGGCATGTTTTGTTGGCCGATAAAGAAGATTGGTATCTAATCTTTCACAAAATGGTTTTGGAATTAACTTTAGATGTCAATGGGCTTCGATATAACAATAGTTGCACAGGATACGGAATAAATCTCATAAGAAATGCAAATATTTGTTCCCTCCATTCTGTGACGTACATGAGGGGAACCCATTGTCTGTCCATCGTTATGTCTTTCATTTTTTCACGTATGTCGATAATTAATACCTTAATAAAAAAAATGTTGTCTCTGTCTCTCATTTTCTCTCCTACTCTCCAAGTTTTCCCCTGGTTTTGATTGGTTCGCTGGCCTAAGAAGATTATGTTTTGTTATTTTTATGGGGTGGGGTGCTGAGCCCCAACAACCCCAAGTACCCTATGCCAATGTAGCTACATGCTTCCAATTCCTCAAACTGTTTCTATCCTCCACTCTCGACTATTAATTCATCTCTCTTCTCCCCTTCTCCCAACCACAATTCCGCTTTTCACCAACCTAAAGTATCAATTTTTGGATTACCCGATGAAGTTCAACGTCCTGTTTTCATTTGTCGTCTTATTAACCTCCTTTCACCGTGGTGAGGTAGCAATAGTTTGATGCTATATCGCGACCACGTCACTCATCAGGTGACTTGAGCCAGCCAATCTCCGCCTAGCCCTCACCTTGTTCGCAGACGGATAGCACCTTTACCTGTCTCGAGCAGGGAAACCATCTACCGGTCGAATGTGCCAATCCTCTAGGAGGGCTGCAAAAATGATTGGAATGAAGATGAAAGAGGGATTAAAAGAAGATGAAGAGCCGAATTAATCGATAGTGAACATGAAAATGAATTCGTTGTCACTCGTTCTGCCCTCCTTTCATATTCCTTGGCCAAATCATTTTTTTTTCAAAACTTATTATTGAAATTGACATATAATGAATCAAAATCTTCTCACAGACAAAGGATGAATAAAAAAGATCTTTGAAAAAATAATGTCCTTACAAAAGTCACAAAGTTCAACGAAAAATGTAATTAAGTTACATGCAAGATACATTTATACTATAAAGTATATACAAATACAAATTAATACGACGGATAAATAGACGTTTTGTTCTTGAAACAATAGGTAAGTTAATGAGGCTTACCTGCATCAACAACATTTCACAAAAGCAGAGAGAAAGGGGGGGAGTGAGAAAAAGGACAGGGGGGTGCTCAGACAAGTAGACATCGACACAAAATGATAAGATTCGTTTTGAAGCTATGCCTTTTACTTGGCATACTTTTGTTGTATTTCTTTCTCTCTTTTCCACTAGATAATAATTAAGAGTATCCAAGTACGGAAACAACAAAAGCACCAGTATACCAAGCTCCAATATGGCGTCGCCCAAACAAAGTACCACGTTCTACAGATCAACGATCTCAGTTATTTTACCCATGAGAGGACAGTGCTTTTGGGAAATGAACAAATAAAGACTTTATGGAGAAAAAAAATGAAACGAAAAAGGCTAAGATTGATGCAGAAACACTGTTTTCTAATTCTTCATTGCAAAATTGTAGTGATTTGCTATTTCAAACTGTTTTCAATTTGGAACGCAAAGTCGAATTGCTCTGGAAATAGGCTCAAAATCTCCCTGCTCAATCTATTTTCTCTTTTCTAATAATGAGTGATGCTACAAGTTCAACTCTCTCTAATGTAAAGATACTGCCAAAACGTCACTTTGCCTAACCCCCAATTAATGAATACAAAATTGATGGTAAAATAAGCCAATCCTTTAAGATTTCAGTTCAGTTTAATACATTTCCAATCAAATCAAGTAGACTTCAAGATAGATTTTAGGACATGAATTAATTCAATCAGAGTATGAATAAATAATTCATACGATCCAAACAATTTCATCAAAAATAGTAACATTTTATTTATTTATTTGAAATAAATAAAATCATTAAGAGAAAAAAAACCGATGTTAAGTTCAACATCCTAACTCCAAGTTCATGTTATTCTAAGCCCTTGACCACTGGTAATTGTCTCAATCAACACATTTACACATTTTGGTCTCCTTTCAATTACTTTCCTTCAATAAAACTTACACATCTGCGTGTATGAAATCAAGAACACCCCTGAGTATTGTATCAAGCAAACACCTATAAAATAAAATCACGCCTTTCACTAAGATCATAAAAATACGAAAATATCACTTTCATAAACACGATTGAACTCGAGTTCACGATCAATGAAAAAAAGAATAACAGCGAATCTGGATCAAGAACAATTAAATATTAATTGAAATGGGATTGTGAAATGTGAGTTATGGCGCTAAAATAATAAATAATAGTTATTTCATGAGTGTAAACAAGTAGGATTGGGGTAGGGATAAGCGAGGTAGCGATGATGTATTTATTCGACAGGAGCGGGTAGGGTGTAGTCTAAACGACGACAGCAATGGGACGAGTGCGGGGGAAGATTATCTTTGAGAATATTTCATCGACTTTTAGTTAGAAGGTGTGTATATTCGTCAGCAACGTAGGAATATAGAAGACATTACAGAAACAAGAACATTTTCCTATTTAATTACGTACAATATCTTTAACACTGAGAAAGAAGGCACATACACATACCTTTTCGTTCATTTTTATTTAAATGCACAAAAAATAATACAGAAACAGGTACCAAAATTTGACTAAATCACGATTTTGAGATGAATTTAGTGAATTGTTTACAAAGATGTACTGTAGATTAAAATATTCTTGACGGTACTTTGGGCATTGAAACGCATACACATGTGTTCCCAATAAGAAAAGTAATAACTTGATTTGTGTAATAATATCACCTTTCAAACACATTTGATTCAGAGAACCTTATCGCTAGGCCACCCCGACGGTCTACTCATGCAAATGTCGTGGGTTTATTAATCTATTTATTTATGGATAAATATTTTAGCAGGATGCTCTCACAACAAGAAGTTGGTATCACGAGGGGTCCTGCAGGATGCAAAGACTACGATTTTTCATAGCATCCGGGTTATTTTCACACATCAGTAGTGTGTGTACCCCTTGCTGGGTCGTTGGCGACAGTCTTGAATAAACTAGTCAATACCAGCTGCATTCCGAGTTTCTTTATTCAAACATTCACGTTATTAAACATAATACATTGTGAAGAAATAGCGGCATCATGTAGATTTCATGTAAAAAATACGATTAGTTTGGCCTTTTATCTTAATTCCTCATTAAAGCCATGACATTGCACTTGTTCAAGATCAATGTTCCGGAGTGGTGTGTCTTCGGTAAACCGATCTATAGACGGGTTAACATATTTGAAGCAAGTGGAACATTTTCACGGTAAACAACCATAATCCTGACTAAATATGTACATAACCCAAAGAAACATCGACAAAAACAAAGGCATTAAGCTGCCCTCTTCGTTAACTTTAGACCACTGTCGAATGTTCGAAGCATGGGTATGTTCACCTCAACATTGACTTATCTTGAACGATTGCACCACGGGATCGCTTTACATAAAACGATAGCAGGTGTCCGGATGAAAGTTAAAGAGTTAGAACATGCCAATGAATATATCTGAAAACATGGATGACAAATGAACTTTGTGCACCTTGATGACAGCGGAACATTGTTGGCTTTTTTGATGATGTATTTATGTGGAGTTTAGGTTTCTCGAAACAACATTTCGAATGGAACGTGGATGCACGTTATGACACTCTGTAGGGGGCTTAGTTCACCCCCACTACATGCATGTTTGAAGTTGACTGTCCTCGAGTATTCAAGTCGTCGTGGTTGGTATTCAATGCCTTGATACAAAGCTCATTGTATAATATAGAGTTTGCTATTGCATAATGTAAAATAAATGTGAAGTCATGTTGGTTGTGTTAAGACTGACGCCAAAATGGTTAAAATCTTGCAATATCGTCTCGATTGAATCGCCATTGCTATAGTATTCCTTTGTCAACTTATTTCAATACTCCATATAACCTATACTCTTTTTGTTTCAAACATCAACGTAAGTGGCGCACTATATACATAAGATTATTGCGGTCAATCCCACTTCCGGTTTCAGCCACCGGTCCGCGTGCTTTTCTTGGCTGGAGACAGTGCAAGCTATACTCCATACGATAACAATGCAGCTTAGCTACCGCTATCGAGCGCCGCAGTACACATAACACACAACACGCAACAAAATTGTATGTATATTTTCACACATCATACAATACACAACAAAATTTCATATAGTCCATCTTTTCTTTTCCTGTAGTTGATCTGTATCTACTTTACCCATGGCAGAAAAATAACAACCTGCCGACCCTCATAATGACAGAAAAAAAGTCTAGTTATAATAATGAAATGATAATGATGATAACAAAAGTGTACAATATATGCTACGCGATATAATAGTTGAATTTCTGAAATGTTTTTCATGTGGTCATTGACGGGTTTCAAATAATTAAAAAAAAAGTTGTTTTTTCAATACTAATGATCATAATAAATACTTGGGAATCGGAACGCAAGATAGAAATAGATTTATCAAATTGACACGACAGGTGGGATGTAATCGCACCTCCTTTCACACATCTTATCCCTTCCTTAATCCTCTCGGGGCAAATGTACCCTTCTTAATCCAGCCAAAACTCCTTATCGTCTAATTAATGATCCTGATTTGAAATTTATTTCTGATTAAACACCAGACTCCTTGAAGAAGCTCCCATAAATCCTTTATCATCGATTGATATAAAGAATGCGACATGAATCATGTCAGATGTTGAAATGAAACTCAACTTATCTGCTTCTAAAAATGCAGATTCTCCGACTAAAACATTTCTGATCTCATTAAACAAGAATTATAATAACTTTCACCAAGTGTCAAAAAAAGTGTTATCATTCTTTCAAAATACATTTAACTAAAATACTACTTAAGATTAAAATATTGCTTGAGATTAGAAGTAATCTTGCATGTTCAGAAAAATATTTTAACAGTGTACAATTCTGATGATAAGCACCTTAGATATTTTCCCTTGTGATTTACTTTAACGTTTTATTTTCTTTTATTTTGATATACTGTAATTACTGCGGGAAATATATTTTTTATTCCGTTATATATATTTTTAATCAGAACCGTGCGTTGAGGCGGGGGGGGGGGGGGGGTGAAAACAAAATGTCGGCCCAGCTATTGTCTATTATTTAGAATTGCAATAATATGTTGGTAGGGGAAACATAGTTCTTCAAATTCCAATTAAAAAAATTATAAATAGGCCTCTATATATATTATATCACGATTTCAAATTGTTTGACATCGTTTAATGATTTTACCGAAAAAAAACATTGTGAGATTAAAAGCCAAACTGAAATAAGGCATGCCATTTTCCCCAGATGAATGGTAATATTCATTTAAAACCAATGATGATGTATATAGTCTGTAATTCCATTACAAGGGGTGGAAATTGGCGTTGGCTTACAAAGTG
The DNA here is from genome assembly GCA_036244855.1 of Temnopleurus reevesii. Taxonomy (NCBI): domain Eukaryota; kingdom Metazoa; phylum Echinodermata; class Echinoidea; order Temnopleuroida; family Temnopleuridae; genus Temnopleurus; species Temnopleurus reevesii. The sequence goes on from BQKZ01000065.1 coordinate 114,604, forward strand.
ACGCACTCTTGCCAGAATATAGCTGGGATTCAAGTGGCGTTTTAGGCCAATCTCAACAAAGTCGTTCAACCATATTGAGTGTTATTGCAAGCAATTCCCGAAAGACCTTTTCATCGCTTCTGACTCGGTTAATCATGGCGCTTCTCCTTTTTCTTTTCTTGTGAAATTCCCCTATTTGATCTCTACTTTCAGGAGAGGAGGGGCGTCTGATTTCATGCCGCATCTTCTTGGCCTTCATGTCTTTTTAGTTCTTCAAATTGTCTCCAGAGACAGAGGGGTAAAAGGGTTAGAACACTTTTGAAAATGGTGGCGTCAAGAAATCTGTTGACAGAGAGGCGTCTATTAAAATCGATTTGTACCTTTACTTTGTGGAAAAAAGAACCATAGGAAAGGAATCTTCTTATATTTTCTAAATATGTTCTAAATATATGTAGAGTATTCTCCATTTTCTATATAAATGATATTTTGCATTTATTTTGAAGTACGTTGGAAAAATTAAGGCTTCAAACTATTAAAAACAATTGATTGATTTGACAAGCTAATGCTTCCTGAATATTTGAATAATGACAATTTGACACAATGATACATTTCTACCTTTAGAATACGGTAAGGGAACATTACACAATCTCTTAAAAATATCAGACCGCTCCAGTCTTTTGTGCCCCAACACCCCCTCCCCACAAAATAGCTTTTCAAAATGCCTAAGATTGTAATATTTCTAACCAAGGAGACTAGTAACTTCCCATCTCAATATGACTATTTGGCCTACAAAATAAAAGGAGACATTACGGAGCTTTAGCTAACAGTACGGTAGGGCAATTAGGACGTTATTTCTCAAGCGCGGGATAATCTAGCGGGCGTTCTCAACCTTAGCATGCTTAGCGGGCCGCTAGATTATCCCGCGCTTGAGAAATAACGTCCTGATCGGCCCTACCGTATTGTATGCTATAGCTCCGTATTAAGGCTACCCCTATCATGTCTTCTCCAGTCGTATTACATTTTAAATGAATTTGAATCCCTCCCCCGCATTCCTGTACATGATATTACGGACCTTTAGCATGACGACGGTATGGCCAATCACAACGTTATTTCTCAAGCGCGGGTTAATCTATAACGGGCCGCTAAGGTGGAGAATTGCTAACAAGACGGGAGTGCCAATCACAACGTTAGCTCGAAGGTTCATTCAAGAAGTAACGTTGTGTTGGTGCACCCTTCTGAAACGGACCTTAGAGCTAACGTTGTGATCAGCCATACCGTATTCTATGCTAAAGGTCCTATCTCTTCGACGGAGACGGTATGTGAATGAATTGTAAATCATGGGACTGTTTCAAATCGAAATTGCCAAAATGAAAAAATATATAAACAAGTGTATACAATTTTAATGAATGTTAAATGCTATTCATTTTTCACGATTTGCTTGATTAAGATTTGACAATCTTTAAAAAAAAAAATACTAACAAATTCTATTTGATTACATATACAGTAAGCTAATGCAGTAGCTAGAATTGTAATTTTCTTTTCTGCCAAATATGGTATCAGAAACATCAGAAACTCTCAATCCCTAAACCCTCAATCTCTAAACACCTTCAAGTCCAATTTAAAAACATATCTGTTCTCTTAAAAAAAACTTCTATGTACAATATGGCATCAAGACATAATTAGCGCAGCTTTAGTATAATAATTGCGCTATATAAACCCATGTATATCATTATTATTATTATTAATATTATTATTATCATTATTATTATTATTATTATTTTTATCATTTGACAAAAAGCATTGAGAGGGTAATTGCAGTGCCGTTTCACGCGTTTTCTGAAAAATAGGGTGTGGGTGGGGCAGGGGGGGGGGGGCTGCCCCATAATCTAAAGCAAAAAGACCTTTAGCACACCGACCTTCGATTCGTGTCTACGACTAACGCTGAAATCAAGACTACAGATACGTACGTCCGCGCGCACCTCCAAAATTTACGGACATGCACGCAGACACGCATGCGGTGATATGTCGACAGCAAATTGACAAGGCGCAAAATACAAAATCATGCTAAATTAGCCGGTGTCATGCCTTAAGTTATTTTTGTCAAATCTTAAAACCATGTCCTCCAAGTATCCGCAATTTTAGGAGCAGAATTTAGAGTGGAGGAAAGCGTTAATTCCCAAAATACCATTTCGAAGAACAAATATAAAACGTAACGACTGTATTTGAAACACAAAATGCGATGACATGCGTCTAAATGGTTTATTCGACGTGGATTAAATAAATCCTGTCTTGGTTTAAAGTGTTTTGACAATGTGGAAAAACACTTTTTCTCCACTTCGAATTACTTGTATACAAATAAGTGTTTTGTATTGATCTTTCGAGGAAGAAAGTGAAAATCAAAATGAACAATCAAATTTTATCCAAGTTTATTGCCGCTATAATTCCACCTAATACAAACATTTCATTTATAAACAGTTTAATAGAATCATTTACAGATCGGTACATTTTATTTGCATCATTTTATGGTGTACGGATGCAATGCGGCTTTTGATTTTTTTAGTAAAATTGTCAATGGAATTTCAGTTAATGAGAACGTAACATTAAATTTTATTTTTCATCCTGGTGGGGTCGATCTACAAACATATTTTTTTTTTCATTAAACTTTTTTAATGAATTGTTAAGATATTAGTTTCCTCTGTAACTTTACAGTGGTCTTCACTATATTCTTTTCTGTGGGCAGTTTTTTCGTAATCATTTATAGCTTCTTTTGATTTAAAAAAAAAATCATAATCTATTTCCTTTCTATTTCGTATCAATTGTAATTTTAATTGTTGTTTTAATTACTTTTATCAATAGAAAAGAACTTTAGCTGATCTTTTTTTAATCTTCTTGAAATATAGTTTAATGAATAAATAGATAATTAAATAGATAAATAGATTAAAGATGAAAACCCAATGTTGCATCACAAATCCAAGCACACATGTATTCAAGGTAGAAAAAAACGTTATCATTATCATTATTATCTATTCGGCAATTTCAACGAAGACAATGTTACAATAATAGAATTACATACATTGAAATTATTAAAAAAAAATAATTATTCAAGCATATTTCTTCCAGCATGTGCCTCCAAAAGAAAATATTAACCATGAGAGCACGATTTTCGAAAAAAAAATTGTCGAACGCAGACAATAGATCCGTATGCCGTGTATTCAACTGTGCGGACACAACAATGACAAGCCGGTTCCGATTTCAATAGCATTACAAAGGAGCATTGAATTTGCGTTCGACTTAACTTTTCGGAAATAGGCCTAGTTTATATCGTGTTAGAGGTAATTCTGCATGTAAACCCTTCACTCTAGAACCTGCCTTAAAGTATAATTTTATCAATAATGAAGAAATTTAATATTCATTTTATTGGAAAACGCCATCAGCACCCATGATCAAAAGCCAAAGCAAACCTGCGAGGTAATTGCTAGTTTGACGTATTTAGCTCAAAATGATGACTGAAGGGGAAGAATCGATTATAAAGGAGCATCAATTCATTACTTTCTCAAAGGAAAAATATCTAACAATAATGACAACGTACGCTCTTATGGGTGAAGAAGTTAAAAGAAGACATATGTTTTAAATTGGGTCAGAGTAACAGGACTGTCCTCCCCTCGTTTCCATCTCCCCCTTCCTCAATCTTTCCATCTTCTTGTCCGAGATGGAAGCAACGTCATGTACTTGTCCCAATTCCAGATTCCGATTCATTAATCGAAGATAGAAAAGGGAATTATTATTAGGCAGATTTCTTGGAGATTATTCAGAGAGACGATCTTTAATCAGTTCCAAGCCTGGCGTGACTCCCGTGTTGTATTTGACCCTCTTAACCTCTCAGACCTATCACAAAACGAATGTGTACTTGTTTGAAAGTATTGCTTTACCCTGGTTATAAAATAAAGTGGTAGATTATATATAAACATTGTTACAAACGACCACTCAAATCCTAGATTTCCGTTGTTGTACAGCATTTATGATTCTACATGTGCATGGCGTATTAAAATTATAAACGTGCCGTATTGATGGGATTTGTGGTACTATTTCAAATTTATTTCATTTTCCCATCGACATCGCAAACGTAGCATAATGCAATTCAAACATATCCGTGTTTTAATCTACAGCAAATTGCAATAGCACATAATTATAATATTTCTCATGAGCAGGCACCCTGAAGATTACAACAATAAGTACAGAACAAATAAAGCCAACAGTCTTGAGGCAGGCTATAGATTCTAGCAGGTAGGATTCCCTGCTAGGACTCCTTGACCTTTGACCCGATATTGACCGAGACCTTTCAGTGCCCCATCTGCGTTCTCATTTAACCCAATTTTCATTCCCAACACGGCCGAGATCCTGGGATGGGGATCTTTAGTGAGGAAGGTTCATGTTTTGATAAAATTGAGGGGTGGTGTGGTGGTTTGGTGTGTACATGTAGTAGTTGTGGCGGTAACAATAGTACGGTGTGACGTTGTGTCTTGCGCTGTGTAAGAAATTGTATGTACCTTCTCGGCGGTTTAATTTCGAGCATTTAAACTGGTTCATGTCTGCAAAATTACTACTTATACAAAAAGTGCTCTCTCTAAAATCCTAGGATTCGAAAAGTCAATCTAAAAAGTTGAAGTCAGGGAGCAATTCGCATTGGATTGAAATTTTCAATCTAGGCCCGATTAGATGTAATGTTTAATCTTATACTATTGAAAGTTTGAATCGTTTTTTTTTTTTTTTTTTTTGGATTGGCTCCCGACTACAACCTGTTAGGTTGACTTTAATCCAAGGAACTTAGAGAGTTGGTTTATAACCTCCTCGATGTACACCAGCAAATAATAAATTTGATCTTAATCAAATGCCGAAATGGAAAAAAAAACTCCTATTTTGTTTTATTTGTTTTTAAAACGGAATTTATCAGTTAAAACACCATTGACTATTCTTACACTTTTCTGGTGCTGTTTAAATACCGAGTAGCTGTATATATATTTTTTCTCTTAGTGCTTCTTCCCTGTCCCCCCCCTTTTTTTTTCTCTCCCCCCCCCCTCTCTCTCCCGTTCTCTCTCTCACACACACACACACGCACAATCACATATATACACGCACAGAATTTCTCAGTAGCTCGCCAGTTATCGGTATGTTGGGCAAAGTTTTGTTTATGTCTTTGTTAACTTTGGTGATAATTTCAAACTAACCTACAACGTACAGATGTGTGTGAATGCATTCGTTTGTTTAAAAAATAGAATGCGATTCAATCCCATATTAAAACACAGTTATGGTCGATATAATGGAGGTATTTTCAAAATTACAAATACCAAATGGACAGTCTTCGTGCGGGGGGTGCATACCCCTATATCCACATACTGGAACCACGTACTTCCCAACATGACGAAAGTTTGTTGAATGGCCCAGCAGGATTTTGTGCGAGACCATAGAAAGTAATGGGTGCTGGGAGGGGCGGGTAAGATTGTTTAAAAATGGTTTAATCATCTCTTGCTGTGACTTTTCCAGGTATGTCCAAATGTTAAGGATCCAATCTCTCTCATCATACTTGATACAGAGTTGTGCAAACATACAAAAGGAATATAAGTTTTAAGAAATACAGAGCAAAAAATTAGGGTGGATATGTAGCACCGACTCAGCGTTTATATTAAGTAACGCTAAAATGTGTTATGGAAACACCAGTGCTGATCAAAATTCATTCCAATGGTGTTACAGTTAATTATGCCCTGGTGTTAAGAAAAAACAAACACCCACACATATACCCCATTTAAATGTTGGAGTAAGCGTGTTAAAATCAATAACTTAATTGCTGATGATGTTGTCTAACACTTTTTCGTGTTGCTAAATGCACATTTTTCTGTGTATGTGGTACATTAGTATTGTCAAAGTTAAATTACTTTTTTGGGGATAAAAGGATAAAAAGAGTTAGTGAAATCGCGTTTTGGAATATTTTGAAAAGAAGTCATATTCTTAAATAATTACAATAAAATAAATATAATAAAGTGTTCAATAGAACGAACTGTTTTGAGATATTACGGAACAATTAGGATTATATGAAGAAGTAGTGTATGAAGAGGAAAGCTGTGTATGGAGAAGTAAGATCATGTCTTTACTACAGTGACGGTATAAGTCGTACCAACATATAAATAATAAAATCTGATCAATTTGATACAATCTCCTATAAAAAACGCCCATTCTTTCTCTTTCTCCCATTTTCTTTCTCCACTTATCCACTCTCTATATATCTTTCTCTCTCTCTCCTTCTCGCCCCTCTCTCTCTCTCTCACTCTCTGTCGTCTCTCTCCCCCCCCCCCTCTCTCTCTCTCTCTCTCTCTCTCTTCCTCCTTTCCTTTTTTTCTCTCATTGGACGAGTAAGTACCTTTAATGGGGAATTACACCCAGTCAATAATGTACGGTCAAGAAATGAAAAAAAAATCAGATGAGCAAACTGTGAAAATTTGAGCAAAGTCGGATAATCCGTTCAATAGTTATGAATTTTCAAAGTTATCATTGCCACCTGTGCTGGGCATCCTTGAATTGGCATGCGTATAGCTAATTAGCATAATCTGTGATGTCATACATGGAGAACTCCTCATTCACTTTGTATAGAAATTTATTGAAAATG
>BQKZ01000065.1:122008-132364 GCA_036244855.1 Temnopleurus reevesii
TTAGCACTATACGCCCAAAACAAACAAGCTTTTACCTTTAGCTGTTCATAATTGCACTATTTTGTTCCTGATTGCTCCTTTCCGGTAACAAAAAAGTATAACTAGAACAAATAGAACACCAGAAGATGTAACCTAGTTTGAAATGCATTAATAACAAACAAGATCCGCCCCAATATTTCATTTATTTGCCTGCTGTACGAGACATCAGACGTTTAGCCGGTGTTTTCGGCAAAAATGGTAAGAACATTTGCTTTACTTTATGAGCATTAAGTATTTGAATGTGTAATGTTGATAAAATAAAATACTGGTATGAATTATCATAATTCCCATTCTCTATAATAAACATATCGTTTAAAAACATCCGATCTAAAAAGTCTTTCGTACTGATATGTTGATTATATCTCAGAACGGTAAATAAAAATTATAATGCTTTTTTTTTTTTGGGGGGGGGGGGGTTTAGTTGTAAGACATTTACATTCTCCAAATTATCAATTTCCTAACCTTTTATACACGTTTGTGTTCTCACCGAAAAATGTCATTGTTATCGGTTAGAAATTAAATCTTTTGTATAACATTCATTGTTGTGAATTTGTTATTGAGGTTATGTTTTAATGCTATGTTTATTACGAAAAAAAGGGACGAGTGTATTTATTACTTTATCCCCCCATTGGAATTGGTATCATTCCTTCGTAGAAAACTACTTGGAACACAATATATATCCACTATACATTTAATTCTTCGTCAAATTGTTTGCTGTTAGCGAAGGGTGCGTCTCCGATTAATAGGGAAGTCCACCATTTCATTGATCGACTGGGCCGGGGTTCTACCGGCCCACGCCTCTCGCCGAGTACCGCTCAGTTCGGGCGCTCGTCCTCACAGCGTGCACTCCTACACAGGCACACATGAAATGCAATGAGCCGAAAAGACCAGCCAGTTTGGAATGAAAATGTAATCAAAATTATGGATTTAATCGTGTGCCACTCATGTCGAAACATGAACGACAATTTCTGGCTCCTTTGTGTGGTTTTCGACTTTTATTGAAGTCATTTGCGAATGTTCCACGCAACTATTCGGTCAGTACGCTTGGTTAAGCATTTTGAAAGAATAAAATATGGAATTAAATCGTGACCGATTTGTTGAATAGATACATTTACTTACAGAGTAAGTTCTTTCTTATGATTGTCTTAAAAACGAATGACATTGTCCTGTATAAAAATTAAGCATAACAATATTTCGTTTGATTAATCATCAGAATGATGTAATTTGATAAATTGAATACCGATATTTTCATCTTTCTTTTTTAAAATTATTATAAATGTCTTCTAATTCTTATTTCTTTATCCTGTACTGGTATTTAGTTATCATTGTTCATAACAATTTCCCTGTCTTCCAGTTCACATTCTGCATGTGTATTTTTATTTCAAGTTTTGTTGAAAAAAATGAATACAAAGTGTTTTTTACTTAATTAAAATATTATGCTTCTAAACAAAAATACTTATGACTTGCACTAACATATCTTCAAAATAAGAGATCAAAGGAACTGATCATTACTGGATATGTGTATTATTTTATTTATTAACTGTACAATCATTCTCTTATAAAAAAAAAACTAAATTAAAATTCAAGTTCATTGATGTATGACCTTAAGTATTCTAGCCATTAATCATTTACAAAGGGCTCTGAATCAAGTTGTTCGGTGAATCTGCATTACAAATGAATTACTTTTATTTCTCCAAATTTCATCATAAAAAAATAATACATTTTACAGCATTATGAAACAAATTAATTCACGTTTGCAATATTATCGAGAACAAGCCTCCCATTCAGCTGCTATGTTGACTGCAGTCGTTGCGTTTATGCTCGCAATGAATGAAAGGCTATAACATTTCTAAATGAAAATAAAAATCACTACTGTAAAATATACCAATCAACAGAAATCGATCATTACAATACGCCCTATAAGAAAACTGATTTTATGCTTAATTTACACTCACTTGTTTGATATTGCTTATAATAGTCGCACGAGCCATAATGCAATCGAATATGAGCAGAGTTTGTTTTTCACAAAATCAGCCCAATATAGTTACTGGGAATAATTATTTGCTCCGACATGAACGAAACAGAGCGGGTCGTCAACCATCTTGCACCCCAGGTTGGCCCGACAGAAACAACCAACAAACACCGAGTGTCTATAGCTCTTAATCCGAACGATGTGAATCGAGAAAACTATGTATTGATTTTTAGATTGAAGCTGAAACAAAACTTTCGAAGTTAATTAATGAAAAAAATATTATTCCGATATCATACACTATTTTTACATTTTATTCTGAATACTATAAATTCGGTAAGTGTCATTTCATTGCGATGGAATGATTTTTCTTTTGGATTAGCGTCTAAATAAGATTATTACTACAAATCATTTAATTGAAGGTATAGTAAATATACATAGTTTGACCGGGAGAGAAAGAAATCTATAAATTACTTACACAAAGAAATAGTTGTAGATTCGAAATAAATAGTGAATGTGTTTTGTTTTAATGATATTTTAGAATGTAAGTCTTTCATTTTTTATTGCAACGCAAGGTCCAACATACGTTTCCTATCAAACTAATTCATTAAGCCGCCATACGCTTAATTGCCACATTTGAAAAATAGTGTTGCTTTGAACACTAACTTTTATTGAATAAAAAGGTATTTCAAAATAAGTACATGAAGAATTTAATTTATTATTCTAAAGAATTTCGATATATCATTTTGCATGCTAATATAGCAAGTATAGAAACATAAATAAGTAAAATAAATAACTGATAAAAAATCATCACAACGAAAATAATTATTTGCTCTTCCTTCAAATGAAAACTTATAAAAACAAAGGAAACAATGATATTCATGCATGATAACATTAAATATATAATATAATATAGGAAGTAAAACGCAACAATTAAAATAGTATTATAACAATAGTGATAAATGTAGCATTAATGACAATGGAAATAATATTATTGATGATAATAATTTTACTGGCATCAAGGTGATTCCGCGAAGGATTTATTTGAAATAAAAAAATATTTTTGTAACAAGTACCCTCCCTGGCCACATAATTTTTCCATTTCCCATTTATGATTGGGCGCCTTTTATTCTAAATTACTAAAACGTACTTAACAGTTTATTTTTGACATGACAACAAGGTCTCAAATAATGGAATATGAAGGCAAAAAATTTAAAAAATCGGAAATTAGATCATTAAAATCGTGTAATGTTTAGATACTATTCATAGGTCAAGATGCAATGACCGTGTATCTTTTCCTGACTCATATAATGATCTCTAATAATGACTTGAACTATATCAGAACAAAGAAACATACAAAACCACATTAACATATTGAAATGTTCTTTCAATGAATATTCAATGAATAAGCAGATGTTTGTTGACTATGTTGACTTCATTCTCAATCTATGAAGAGCATACTACTTATAAAACATCAAGAGTGAAACATAATGTAAATGTCGAGACAGTATAAAAAATAAATGAAGTCGAAAAAAGAAAAAAAATATTAAAGAATGAGGAAAAAATCGTTTGATCCCTTGTCGCCTTCGTCAAAGAGCCTTTTAACTTGCAACCCAACATTCAAGGCGGTCATTTATAATAGGTGACTGTAATCAATTATAATCAATTACTAATCATCAGAATAAGCAAAGCTGGCTCCAGTCTCTATCACAAAGCAAACATCTTGCTTGCATTTCACAATGTTACACGACAGATCTTTTGTTTTTGCAGACGATCTACAAACGCCGATTCGGGAGGCCTTCCCGTAAACAGTGATAACACCCAGACAAACAGTTATTCTAACCCAAATGATAATTGTGATGGGTTATAGGAGTTGGAATTATCATCTTCCTCTATATTTTTGCTTAAAATTTGTGTATTAGTGAGGAGGCATTCCGAATTAGTGAACATAAAAAGAATCAAAATGGGCAATTAATACGTAATAATGATATTTATTAAATGTGATAATAATAGAAAAAAAAATAAATAAGATACAATGGTAATGATAATGATGATGTGTTAAATATAGTGATTATATTTCATTTATTTATTGTTCACATGTTCATTAAAAGTGGCCGAATCAGCATAACATTTGTTTTCATTGAGTCATCATTATCTCGGGTTTTCCCACGACCATTTCCCAATCTTTAGTGCACATAATATTAACCATCAAGAGTCATAATGATATATCTAACTGTCATGATATTAATGATATCTTTAGGAAATAGATGATGAGCTAGATTATGAAATTTAAAAAAAATCTGAACATCAATTGTGACATCATTCCACCGTTCTCCATTTTGATATTGAAATTTGAACCGGGTTAGGTAACAATACAATTGAGAAGTTCGCACATTTCATACAAGATGCAAAGGGTTACTGTAGCGTGACAAAGTATATTTTTATTCTATTTATAACCAATAAATACTAATGATATCATATGCAATTTATTTTACGCACGTATCCACTTTGCATAGTGATGCGATATTACACTCTAAAAACAACCTAATCATTTTTTTTTGTTATTAGATCGTCTTATAATATTATTATGAATAGAAACTAATCATTCTGAAATGGATATATAATCATTATGTGACTTGTATTATTTTTTTTGGATTTCCTATTCGTAATTCTGATAAGATTTCCACATAAAAAAATGATTAGATTTTTCCAATCATTTTGATTAGATTTCCAGGTGTCCCCGTTTGTATTGTTTTCCTAATCAAATTTGATTAGTTTGTTTTTAGAGTGTACTAACTCTGGCTCGTCGCCGCAAGCGCTCAGACAAGCATTTCAAGGAATAAATGTAATATTACGGCCAGGCACCCATTCATCTCACCTGGGTTGAGTGTGACAAAATTTGGATGATTTATATTGCTGAAGAAAATTAACGTCGTGGATGAAGAAAATTAACGTTCGACCTTCTGGTTAAAAGGCGAGAGTCAGAAATATTGCACCACGACGCCACCATTGCCAAATTGTCAATTATTCATCAGCATTTGTTTAAAGCTTGGAAACTGAAAACAAAACGTCACACCCTATGAGCATTTACTAGCGTGTTTAATGATTCAGAAACACCAGCTATGGCTCCGATAGTACCAGACGTTATCGGTTAATCAAGTACAAAATAACTTCATGATTTTCAAAGAGGAACGAAAGCACTGCTCGTTGCCTGTTTTGCATTTATGTTTAAATCAATATTCAGGATTAGCGTCGCCCTGCTGTGACCTATATGTGCGTTTCTCTATTTCAATCAATCTACCCTAGATTGCAATAAAAGCTTGCCTTTTATCCACAACATTCAAATCTGCCAGAAGCCCCTCAAATGTGTACAATTATGGCACACTTGAAGCCATTTGGTATTTTCCGCAAATTATGTTTCCATGGATGCAAATATTTTTATTTTTTCATCTAGATCTGTGGATTGCATCCAACAGAGCGTGTTGTAGCAAATACGTAGAGCGGAGCTAATGTTGCTACTGTAGCTAATAAAACGTGCGTGGTTCAATATTTGTGCGTTTGTTTATCTCCATGAGCAAATTATGATTACTCCCAATGCTTTGTAAGAGCGTTCAAATCGCCGTGTGGTCGATAGCAATTAAAGAAAGGGGCAAGGAAACGGGACGAGGGGAAAATGAAAACTACTTTATGGGCAGCTTATTGAGGGGCGACAGAAGTTACAAGAAACTTCAAGGTTGCGTGGAGAATAAGGATATCGGTTTCTCTTTTTAGTTTAGCGGTAGGCAAATTGTTCAACGAAGAGACTTTTCACTTTCGTGTAGAGAACTTGCGAAGGCCGTGTGCGCGCGGACACACTTGATCAAAACGGTTCGCGCCTCGCTTGGGTAACGAACACTGCTCATAAAACGTGCACGCACTAGGGCAAGGCGTAAGGGGGTTGGACCGAGACATGAAGTCTCGCCGCATCGTGCCGCACGGCATGGCGTCCCACTAATAGTGCTGAGCGGCACAATAGGTAACTCGGTTGGTTCATTCCATACCTCACTATGTTGTTCCACTCAACCATACGGCCCCTGTCCAACCCACTCTTGTATCTCACCCTCCCTTGTCTCCTCCTCTTTAGTTCTTACTAATTTTCATTAACCTCTGCACGTTTTCAGAGATGCGTTGTAGACGTTTCGTACTGGCTCTGACCTTCGCCTTGTGTGCTTCTTTACGCTGTCGAGAAAGGCCTGTTAGTCTCCACATCCAGACAACGTGATTCTTGGTTTCGATGAATGTTCAACATGTTTACATCAAGGAGCTATAGTCCTGGATGGTGTTTCACTAAGATAAGAAAGGCTTTAAGAACGACTTTAAGTTCGACTGGTGTCAGTTCTTGCGCTAAATGAGCGTAATATTGTGAACCATTACACACAAGAAGGGTTACCAGTCGATCTTAAAGTCGTTCTTAAAGTCTTTCTTACCTTGGTGAAACACCACCCTGGTTTAATATCTCCTTGGTTAAAATTCCATGCGGTACATATTTTGCCGTTAGTGGAAGCGTTGTGTTGTAGTGGACATATGACTCTCGCCTTTTAACCAAAGGGTTGCTGTCAAGTACCATCAGTAGCGTTAATTTCCCTCAGCAAGAAATTCATCCGCATTGTGCTGCACTTAACCCAAGTGAGGTGAATGAATTCCCCTTACAGGAATGTATTCCTTGACATACCCTGGCGCGGGGGTGGTGAAGGCTAAAGTCATGGTAATAATAATGCCAAATGCATTGATCACTCTTACGGGGTAGATACGTGCACTCCATACATTTCACACATTATCATTTATCCTTACATCACCTTTTTAATTCAGGCACTTAGATAATTCCAAGTAGAGTACGCATCCGTCCAAAAAGTTATCTAAATTTAACGGAATCGGTACGTACGTGTGTGTGTGTATGTGTATGTGTTTGTGTGCGCGTATATATGTACTTTGTTTGCAAATCATGCGTGTGTGTGTATGTGTTTCATGTTAATCTACGTGTGTGTGCGCCTGTTTTCTGTGTAAGTTTGTATTTCTGACATTATTTCGAGTGGTGTAATTGACTGTGGACGTATGCAAACGTATCTGCATCTAGCAATAGGGTGTATGTATGTGTGTTGTGTGTGTGTGTAGATTATGACTCCAAGTTTGTATTTTAATGTATAAATGATTCTCATTTCAAACTGAAAATAAAAATTTGTTAGCATATATGTAATATATAGCTTGAGTGAGTGTGTGTACTAGTATCTCCGTTTCTTCATTATAAATATAATGCTTCCATTCGATCATTATTAGACTAACATCTTATGCTTGAAAGGATATTTATATGTAAATTTTGTTCAGATAAAGTTAAAAGTATATCAAAAAATCAATACTGTAAAAAACGAGTAAAATATAGACTACTTTACGTTTAAGCAAATATATATCTTCCTGATGTAACCATGTGCGTATCGTTCTCAGCAATTATTTTCTTAGTTAGTTCAATATACAATAGCAGCAAACTTGTGATATAATTGATATTATATCCTACTTATAAGATTGTATCCATTGTCATTGGTCAATGAGCAGTCATGTGATTAAAAATATTTTAAACATGAAATAAATTGGATATGGTGTGACGTAATTTGCGTCATACTTCGGAATAGTTTTGGATATTCTGACATCATCTTTTACGATAAATGAATATTCAGCTATCGATACCGCAATATCGGTCGTCGAAACTTAAACAACAATGACAGCGCCCAGTGCAGAAATCAACGATGATGAACTGAGATTTAATCTCGTAGATGATGATGATTTGGAGAAATTCATTTCATCGACAGATTATAAGTAGGATATAAATTTACTATTTCGGTTTACTTGTGTAGAATATAAATCAAATATACCATGCACATTTTTCGAAGTGCTATATGAAATTATGGATTCTTCGGTGACCGGCATAGTGACTATTTTCTGAGAGGCTGTGCCCCTCAAAAAATAGTGCTATGCCAGTCACCTCACAATCCATAATTTCAACTAGAACTTCTCAGTGCATGGTATATTTGATTAGTATAATAATTTCTGTGCTTTGTGATTTATATATAATAGTGTACACACTTAGAATAAAAATGCAACTTTATACATGTATGATTGCAAACCATTATGACACTAGGAGCACATTTTACAGTGCAATATATTACGAATTATTTTGAAAACGAGGCAGTTATGGAGTACGAACACAAGGCATGAATGATCCCATCATTCCAAATCAGGCGCTCTAACCACAAACCCATGTATCCGATCTTATTAGCCGATGTACATTAAGACATCATAAGCTTTGAGTGGACATTTTGAAATATATTTCCACCATTTACGGATACGAAGTCTATGTTAGATGTCTTCTGAATCCGTCCATCCGTCGAAACCTATCGCGGGTAGTATTTGTATGGTATAAAGCGGCATAGTTGCTTGTAAGGATATTATTCATTGGCTTCGAATCCCACAGCTGCCGCGTTTCTGAGGAAAATAGTGCAAATTTATGCACGATTTCGATAATTATCATCTCATTAAGATCAATTACCAATGATGAATAAT
Source organism: Temnopleurus reevesii (assembly GCA_036244855.1). Classification (NCBI taxonomy): domain Eukaryota; kingdom Metazoa; phylum Echinodermata; class Echinoidea; order Temnopleuroida; family Temnopleuridae; genus Temnopleurus; species Temnopleurus reevesii. The sequence continues at coordinate 130,608 of BQKZ01000065.1, forward strand.
TTAATTGGATGAAAAGGAGAACATTTGAAAAAATGGGCTAGCTTTAGAGACTAGTAATATTCCAATCGAGATATAGCGTTAACGCACATTAAAGACCAATATGAGATTCAAAGGGGTGCAATGCTTACCCCTTTACACCAAAACCGACAGCTTTGGAGGTCCTCTCCGCACCTTTCTCGGCGCCACACAGCCCTCCCCTCTTGACGCTTTTCAGCGCGAAGAAGACAAAGTGGATATTTAAAAAGGACTGTNTGCTGCTCAATCTGTGTTGTCAATCTCAACACCATCTCCATCATTTTGGTCGAATGGTCTCGTTTTACAATAATAGAAGAATAAATGAATGAAAAATAAATAAGTACACGAATAAATGAGTAATTAAATACATACAAATAGATAAGTGTAGATGTATAAATGGAAAAAAATAAGCGTTAGATACATTTTATTTACCTTTTTTTCACTTGCATGTAAACATACTATCATGTAAAACTTAAATATAGTTTCCATAAATATTTTGTTTTAAACTATGAATTATACAGAAAGTATATGATGACATATTATATATGTTACACACATTTCTAGACCATAGTATAATTTCTTATTAACTGATTCTATTTTTTAAATTTGAATTTGACCGTTAAACCATATTTATCGCCTTCCATTGGTAATCACAATATTTTGTTTGTTACTATTGGGCATGGGCAAGGTGTACGCAATATTTTAATACTGACATTTTCATTAATTCTGTGCATATTGGTTAAAACTCGTATTTCATAAAACTGCCAACTTTTTTTGTTTTGTTTTGCTTGACAAGTTTTACGAAATAGCTTGATTTAAATCATTAATTTTTCTCATAATTTGTGTGCAATACATTCATAATATTACATTTATTAAGCAAAATTTGCCTTATTCAGTATTAGGCTAGTTGTCAACTCCATTTACTGCTGAGCAAGGTATTGTTCAATTGTTGGGTAATTTGAAAATGTATTAATTGTAGACCATAAATATTTGCCTAACAGATGAGGAAAACATTGCCTTACATTTGGTGAAGTTGACTTTTTGCCCTTTTTTTTTAGTGTATATTTCATTTGATTTAAGTTTGAAGCCAAACTTCTAGAAAATGATCGCTAGTATATACCAAAACTTCACTTGAGCATTAACTTGATATTTCCGAATATATGGATTATTTTTTAGGCCTGTCGTTTTAGCACTCCGGTGGTTCAGCGGTTATGACACTAGCCTAGTAACCCAAAGGTTACGGGTCCGAATCCGGCTCGGATGCTATGATTTTTTTTTTATCATATCAGCAAAGCATATCATCACACAGAGGAAATATGTGTAACCCCATTCGTTGAAAGACAAAATAATAAAGAATGTCTTTGTAATAATATTGATTTGTTGTTCATACACTGCAAAAGAGACTAATATACTGGCATGGTGTAGGAATTACCAAGAATAACACCATTGGTGTTAGTTTTACACTATATCCCAATATCTATATACGGACAACACTTTTGAATTCAACACCATTGTTTTAGCACTATACGCCCAAAACAAACAAGCTTTTACCTTTAGCTGTTCATAATTGCACTATTTTGTTCCTGATTGCTCCTTTCCGGTAACAAAAAAGTATAACTAGAACAAATAGAACACCAGAAGATGTAACCTAGTTTGAAATGCATTAATAACAAACAAGATCCGCCCCCATATTTCATTTATTTGCCTGCTGTACGAGACATCAGACGTTTAGCCGGTGTTTT